>CABHPQ010143942.1:0-22995 GCA_902168405.1 Peromyscus aztecus
ATATATATTTTTTTAAAGAAAAAAACTTATAGGATAACCAAAATAAGTCATGTTTATTGACCAGAGTTTTTCTTAACTGAGATTTGGCTTTTATTTAAATTTTGGGTCTCGGATTTGAAAGACTGATTAAATAATTTTATGTGATTTTTTTTTCTTTAAGATTCTTCATTATCATGTTCTGAGAGAGCCCTATCAGAAAGATCATTATCTGCATATGCAAAGAGAGTGGTTGAGTTGGACAGCCAGATAGAAGAACACTTGCAGGCCTCATCTCCAGTTCTGTCTTCGAGAAAAACCCGGACAGAATCTGGAGACTCTCTCAGAAGTGCACCTTCATTACCTCCCCCTAAGGAATTAAGTGCACCTAATCGGATCTATGATCTGTCAGAGGCTAAAGCTGAAGAGGCTAGTCAAAAATCAGAAATACCAGAAATAGAATACACACAACTGGAGAAGACTGAGACTGAAGATGCCTGTTCTGGGCAGTCGGAGGGACCTGAAGTCTTGCTGAGACTAGACCTGACCTCTGAAATCCCTTCAAATAAAGAGCTTCCTTCCGATTCTACAAAGATTCAGAAAGATTCAGCTAAATCAACCATTGAAATTTTTCATGAAAAAGAGGAAATATTGAAAGAGAGTCAGTCTGATCAAAGTGTAGATCACAGTCAAGATGTCCATTCAGCAAGAGATATCCATGAGCAAAAAGGCAGAGAGAAAGCGGACTCAGCCTTGTCAGGACACCTTTATGCTCCTAAAGAGTCATCTTATTCTGAAGATTTTGAAGTGTCTTCTTTCAAGAAAGGGATTTCTGCTGAAGAGATTAACAAAGATGACTCCGAGGCGTCCTCATCGTCACTCAGGAAAGACTCACCGTCCTACAGAGAGAAGTCCCAGCCGACGAGGAGCTGTAGAAGTAGAGCATCTGGGTTTGGTAGTGATGATGAAATCAGTGAGTGCCTAAGTGAAAAGAGCCTTTCCATCCATAGCAGTGTCCACTCTGAAAGGCTGCTGGAACTCAAGTCCCCTACTGAGCTGATGAAAAGTAAGGAGCGCAGTGACGTGGGACATGAACACGGTGTTCCTGACTCCCTTTCCCTGGCTGCAGTTCCTGCTGCAGATGAGCTACTGGACTTCCACATTGGGGATAGGGTGTTAATAGGCAATGTTCAGCCAGGCACTCTTCGATTCAAAGGTGAGACTAGCTTTGCTAAAGGATTCTGGGCTGGAGTAGAACTGGATAAACCTGAAGGGAATAACAATGGCACATATGATGGCATTGTATATTTTGTGTGCAAAGACAAGCATGGTATTTTTGCTCCTCCTCAAAAAATATCTCACATTCTAGACAACTTTAATGACTACATAGACATAAATGAAGATGAAGAATCTTATTCTGATGAACATTATCAATACTATAATCAAGAGCAGAAAGATATAAAATGTCTAAAAGACAGAGAAGACGATATAGCCGAATATTTTTGTGAGAAATCGCTACCTAGTATGCATAATCTAGAAGCCTCAGTGGATGCAGATAGAAGCCTTAACACAGAAACAGACAACAAACTGGACATTTCTGGGATCCTAGAAGCCCACGTTCACCAACAGTCTTCAGTAGATCCCCTGATTGCTGGTAAGGAGGGCAAAGCCCTTGATTCGGGCATCACAGAAAATGTTCCCGATGTTGCAGGTGCTACTCCAGACAGCATGGCTTCTGAAGAGTCAAAGCTACAACAGCTTGCAGAGAAGGAAGAGAACTCCTATTCCCAAGTTTCAGAAAAGCCTTCTACCCCACTTCTGGATCTTTTAACAAGAGAAAAAAAACAATTAGAAGCTCAGCTGAAGTCATCAATAAGTGTAGAAAAAAAGTCAAAGCAACAACTAGAAACAGTCAGCTTACTGACAGACAGTTTACTAAAAGATTTTGTGACAGACACAGTCAGTCAACTACAACAAATCAAAAAGGCTAGGAATGAGAAAATCCAGCTTAGCAATCAGGAGTTTCTTGACCAAAAGGAAGTACTGCCCCAAGATCCAACCCAAAATATTGAGGAACAACAACCCAGTGTTCCAAGTTGCTTTTTAAGGTCTGAATTGGAAGATGAAAAAGAAGAGCTCTCTTCTCCAGACATGTGTCCCAGACCTGTGAGTATTTTATCTAGAGGAGAATCTGATTGTCTTTTATTCTGTGGCTTGAGGTGGACATATCCCCCATGTCCACCATGCTGCTTACTAGATACGGTCCCTGTGTTTTTCAAGGACTTGTAGCTCTTTTCTGTCTGAAGTATAATTGCCCTCTGTTATGTCATGGATAGTCACTATAGGGTTGTCATGAACACTGTCAGGTGGTGGGGTCTGAAACATCTTTTAAACTACTATATTGATGGCCCCTGTAATGGTCCACACATTAGATCTCCTTCCAGATTGTTTGGAACTTTCTAGTGGGGTTCTCAACCCAAGTCTCTTTCACCTATCTATTCAGTTATGGTGCCCTACAGAGATTACCAGTTGTGATGTTGATTTTGATAAAACTGAAATATATCCTCTATGACATAGACTCAGACCATCAGCTTGTTTAGGTTGCCCATGGATAACTAAGGAAAAGTAATGATTTTGTGTAACTTGAGCCAGATAATCACCAAAGGTAAGAATTTTCGTTCCCCATTTCAGAATCCCAGTGATAGTCCTTCAGAAATAGAATGATTAATGATATACAAAAGGAGAAAACAAACTAATGAATAAATATTTTATAAAATTTAATGATTAGGTTTATATAAGCAGAATAGTGGAAAGAGGATAGTTTTTTCTTGTTCATCATTGACCATTGTATTGTACTTTTACATATAGAGATATTAAACACATAAGTAATAGATATGATTTGTATTTTATAGTCACTAAATGGTCCTTTATTTGAATGTTTTATTTCTATAGGAAAGCCCAGTGTTTGGTGCCAGTGGGCAAGAAGAGCTAGCTAAGAGACTTGCTGAACTTGAGATCAGCCGCGAGTTCCTGAGCACATTAGATGACCAAGACTGGTTTGATGAAGATTTTGGTTTGAGCTCTTCTCACAAGATCCACAAGAATAAGGCAGAAGAAACAATTGTCCCTCTAATGGCAGAACCTAAACGAGCACCCCAGAAGCCATGTGAAACGTTATTGGCAGTTCCCCACACGGCAGAGGAAGTAGAAAGCCTTGTACACGATGCAGCAGAGGAGCTGTGGAAATGGAAAGAATTAGGCCAGGACCTTCAGAGCCTCACGATTCCTACAAAACTGCTGGGCTGTGCCAGTAAGGGTCTAGACATAGAAAGCACTAGTAAAAGAGTCTACAAACAGGTAACATGCAAAGATCATTGTTCTTGAGTTTCTTGCCTATTTTCTGACATTTGGATTCTCAGCCATTTTATTACTGTTGCTTTGTGTTTTGTTTGTTTCCCTCTGTTAAGGCGGTTTTTGATTTAACAAAAGAGATTTTTGAGGAAATATTTGCTGAGGATCCAAACTTGAATCAGCCTGTCTGGATGAAGCCATGTAGAATCAACTCGAGTTATTTCCGACGTGTGAAAAACCCAAATAACCTTAATGAAATCAAGGTAAGCTGCAAACTATCAATTATCTCCATTATTTGTACAGGTCTATAAATGACGAAGAAGCAGGCCCTTGTCTACATATGCCATATGTATTTGTTGACTGGGTCCATGAGTAATAGAGGGTGTGGTGAAAGGGAACATTGACTCCTGGAATTTCTAGGCACTGGACAGTCAGGTCCTGCCTGCACACTGGTGCAGTCTATTTGCAGAGTCTCCTTACTGCAGCAAGTTTTTGTTGTTGTTCTGTTTTGTTTGGTCCATGCTGATCTTGAACTTTGAGAATCCCAAGTGCTGAGATAATAGCCTCGAGTCACCAGGCCTGACTATCGAAGTTTCCTTTTCAGAGCAGTGCTTCAGAGTTAATATACATAGAAATCATCAGGGATGCTTGTTAAATGGAGCTTCTGAGGAGGACCCTAAAATTCTACTCTCAAGTGTGCAGTTGCTGATACTGTTGAGTCCAGTGTTGTTTGTGAGCAGTGAGGTTTAAGAGTCGAGTTTTTCAAACTTAATCATAAAAGTCCTTTTAAAAAGATTTTATGCTTGCAGACACCAATTTATTTAGAAGATGTGTGTGGTCAGAGGTTGGCAAACTATGGGCCATGAGCCAAATCTAGCCATTAACTTTCACAAATCATCTTTTGTTGGACCACAGCGAGACTCATTTGTGTGTGTCCACTCTAACAGTGGAATTAGATAGTTGTGACAAAGACCATGTAACACAAAGCCTTACATCTGATCCTTTACAGAAAAGCTTCAGCCTGTTAGCAGTTTCTCAGAATACACTTGCACCCTCTATTCCCTCCACTCATCCACAGTAGTAAGCCTCTGAGTGCGTTGTGTGCCTGTCTGTAAACGGGAGTGGTGGTTTGAGGCACACATTGGCAGTTTGAGAATCTTGTCCGATGATTCTGATTCATAAATGTGCTCTCCTCCTCCACTGAGATCATTGTTGATTGATGGAAACACCTTTAAAAGTAATAAAAACAATTGAATTGTTAACAACAAAACAAATAAACTAAAATAAGAAAAGACATAATATATAGGCCATCATCAACTGCATATCATATGTCTACACATTAAGCATAGACTAGATACTGCATACTCATTTTAGTATTAAATTTTTGTGCTTTAAAAGGATTTTTAAGAATAATTGATTAGATACTGTTAATAGTTAAATTGCCATGCTACAGATGCACATACTGGCACATGCCTATAATCCCAGCATGTAGGAGGCTGAGGCAGGAGGATTATGATGAGTTTGACACTAGCCTGGGCTATAGAGTAATACTCTGTCTCAAAAACCAAAGTAAGGCAAAGAACTTTACCAGGCCTCTCCTGCTGAGGTGCTCTTAGTTTAGTGTTTGTAATGTAATAATTTGAACTTTGGTGTTTCAGATGAGGCTTGCGCTATTCTCATAGAGCCCTGCTTCCAACCATTGATGTGGGATTTCCCAGTTCAGAGATAGATTTTATGCTTTCTTTACCAGTTTTGCTGCCTTCAAGTTAGCTGATGGGTGCTGGAGTGATGACTCAGCTACTCTTGCAAAGGACACAGGTTTAGTTTCCAGCGCCCTCCTCTGGTCTCCTGCATGAACATGCTCATACATGCACACATGTACGCATAAGTGTTTTTCATTAGCTAATGGTGGTTCTTTTAAAACATCAGCTCTGCCAGGCAGTGGTGGCGCACACCTATAATCCCAGCACTCGGGAGGCAGAGCCAGGCGAATCTCTGTGAGTTCAAGGCCAGCTTGGTCTACAGAGCAAGATCCAGGACAGGCACCAAAACTACACAGAGAAACCGTGTCTCGAAACTTCCCCTCCTCACAAAAAAAAAAAGTCAGCTCTAGAGTAATTTTTCTTTGAGATATGGCATTGGTTTTACTTTTATATGTTCTATAAAAATAAAAATTGTTAAGTGAATAAAAATCTGAGTATTTGAGATGTTTTTCCCTCCATATTGCTAAATGGAACTAAATGGAAGAAAATTAGATGGTCTTCTACCAAAAATATTGTATATGCATAAATCTGTTTCTGGAGTTATGCACACACGAATCTGAGGATGTCTATATTTATGTTTTCTTTACCCCTCCCATTTCAACAGCACTTCATAACAACTGAAGTACTCAAATTGTTTAGTCTTAAGAAGGAGCCAAACCACAAAACAGATTGGCAGAAAATGATGAAATTTGGAAGAAAGAAGAGAGACCGAGTAGACCACATCCTGGTCAGTGCTCACAGCAACACTGTTTTTATTTTGGTCACTTCCTCTTAACTCAAAATGTGGATAGAGGTCCAAAGGAAAGTGTGTGTAACTGATCTTGAAGTGATGAGATTGAAACTCAACACCTTCAACTGCTGCCTTCCCACCCCTCAGTTGTAGGAATGGCTTTTCTTGTTCTATTGAACAAATATTTAACTTAGCCAACAGAAATTTGTGGAGATGTTGAGAAGTCAAAACTTAAGTGAATCACAGTTGAAGGTAGCGAAGTAACAGGAAAGCAGTGTGGATCCTGGAGCCAGACTGCCTGCATTTAACTCTGCCAAGTTTATATAACCCTGTCAAGTCTCATTTCTCCATCTTCAAAGTGAAGGTGACAGTATCTACGTACCTGATTGAATTATTAAGAGAATTAAATGTGTATTTATTTTCAGGCTTGTGTTGCTTAGGTGGGGATACATTCTCAAAATATACCCTTAGGTAAGTTGTAATCCAAACATGACAGTATTCACACAAACCTAGAAGGTATAGGTCAGCCATATATATGACTGGATGAAGCTGCTGCTGTACTACTATGGCATACTGTTTTTTAGTAAACTTTTATTTGTAAGTGGGTATACACTTTAAAATAACAATAAGTAGTATAGGCCAAGATGTATATAAACCAGTAATAGCCATTATCAAGTACAATGCATAATTATAGGCATTGTTTTTTGTTTTTTGGTTTTTTTTTTTTTTTTTTTTTTTTTTGAGACAGGGTCTCACTGTATTGCCCAGGCTGGCCTCTAACTCAGTCATCCTGTTTCAGCCTTCCAAGTGCTAGAATTACAGGCATGGCCTATGTTACTACTATACTTGTTATATGCTAGCATCATGGCCATTTTATTTATTGTATCATTACCCCAAACACATGAGTAATGGGTTGGTTAGGATTTTGTGATGGGTGCTATATCACTAGGAGATAGGAATTTTTCAGCTCTCTATCTGAAAATATATAGTCTATCTCTGACCATATGTCTTTATGCAGCACATGACTAAAATTATAAAGCACTCAGAACATTTCCCCCTAAGCAACTCAATAAATATTAGCTGTTTTCATTCTGTCTGTTAGTATAACCATTGTCCAGAACATTAGTTGGAGAGGATTTATTTGGTTTTATGATACATTTCTCTAACTTTAGAAAGTGTTGATCAGGTCTGGGGATATAGCTCAGCTGGTAGAATTCTCTCCTTGCATGCATGAAGCCCTCAGTTTGATTCTTAGCACCAACAACAAAAGAAAAAAAAAAAGAAAGAAAATGTGTATCAAACAAAGAAAAAAAAATTCTGTATCTGTTCTTCCCTAAAATGAATGTGAAGCTAATCTTAGAAGACTCAGGTTAGCTCAGATTTAACTCTAAAGTGAATTTCATTTTATTCTAGACTTTTCAGTATTACCTGTATTATCGTTTTAATAATGAAAAAAGTATAATGGTATTCTCTCTCTCTCTCATGTCTCGTTTACTCAATAAGTATGTGAGAAAGTACTTGTTTAATCTTTTATTATTCTTTTGCATATTATTTCAGTGGTTCTCGACCCCTTTGTTGTCACTTATCTATGAAATATTTACATGACAATTCTTAACAGCAAAATTGCAATTATGAAGTAGCAACAAAACAATTTTGTGGTTGGGGGTCAGCACAACAAGAACTGTACTAAAAGGTCAGAGCATTAGGAAGATTGAGAACCACTGCCTTATTTGGTCTTTACAGCCATTATATGAGGTAAAAAGAATTAATTGTATACTGTTTTGCAAGTGAAGTTTAGGTTGAAAGGTAAGTGGCCATCTAGCAAATAAAAATCAAAGATTTAGCCAACAAATCCTTCCTAGAGCTTTACCCTCAAGGTGGTGTATATGTCTAGATTTCTAGAACATTTTAAAATTTGAGAAGTCAGCCATCTCTACATCGAGTCAGGGGTTTTTGGCATCACTAGACCAAAAATAAGTGAAACTCAAGCGCCCTTTCACTGAGTTACATCACCATTCCCACATGTGGAGAGCCTAACGGCCAAGCCTCCACTAGCACTGAATTTCCAGGTGTGCACTGTTCTCCTGTCTTTACATAAGTACTAGTGATACAAACTCA
Organism: Peromyscus aztecus; assembly: GCA_902168405.1. Lineage (NCBI taxonomy): Eukaryota > Metazoa > Chordata > Mammalia > Rodentia > Cricetidae > Peromyscus > Peromyscus aztecus. Next base: position 7,939 of record CABHPQ010143942.1, read on the forward strand.
GGTTTGTATCACATCGAGCCATCTTTCCAGCCCCTCCCCTTTTAAAGCTTAATGACAATTTATTAGAATTTAAAATACCCCTCCCCCCCAACACACACACACAGGTAACCTGCAATTCTGACAGCTTCCCAGGGGAGGAGTATGGAGAAAAGAAGAGGGGAAACTATGCTGTTTGAGATAAGCCTGCATGGAGGTCAGCCCAGGACTGAGACAGGCAGGGAGAACCAGCCAGACTTCACGGCGGCTGGTAGGGACGGAGCTGGGGGTAGGAATTCTAGGAAGGAAGAGAACATGATCTTCAGGTGAATTGCCTTCCTTGTGATGGTCTGTTAGCCAAGTCCTTGACCTCCCCAGCTGAGTGAACTTCAGGGAGGAGAGCTGAGGTGTTTCCACCTAGAGGTAGAGTTCATTCTTTGCTGTTACATTCCCCACTCCGAAGAGGTAACCCTGAAATCATTTAGGAGATGAGCTGAAACTAGGGAATAGATAGACATAACCCATTACTATCGTGACTTACAGACAGCCCCAAAGCTGTGTTCACTAGAAGGGATTAAGTCTTGGGCTGGAGTTTTAGTCCCACCTTTACGTGTGGCCTACAATCAGGGCTGCATGTTTAGGTGGAGATGAGAAACCAGTACTCTTCCTGGCAGTTTCTAACCAGAGAGCCAAGGCTATTTCCATAACTGCTGCTCTCAGGGTACCCACTCTCCCCTCCAAAGTAACCATAACTGCCATTAGGAAGTTGGAGTGACAACCAAATCTGACTTCTACTGCTGGGTCACAGTCACTAGATACGGCACCTGTTGGGGAGGCCTACCTAGGGGACCCCAACAGGACATCGTAGTTCTATTAACATAGCAGCCAGGAGTTGGGAGGAAGGAAGTCAAGTTTCTGCCTGGAGAGAAGTGTGAAGAAGTGAAGGCAAGATACCAGCAATATAAAGCCCTCGGTAGGGAACCAGGAGAGGCCAAACAGAGGTTATGTTGTAAATGTTCAAATCAAAGCCCCTTAGAATCTGCTGAGGGGCTCCCCTCCTCATCCCCCTCCCCCTTTGGCCTCTAAGGCTGGACTCAAAGAGATAAGCCCAGGACAAGCTTTCAGGCACTTTTGAGTTGTTGGAGTAGCTAGAATCACAGTATGAAGTCCCTCCTGGCCCCCTCCCCCAATCCTATCACAAGCCTTTAGTCTTGTGAAATGTGCATCATTCCAGATTACCACATTGGTTGGTTCTTTCTTCACAAATGTCTGTTGTATTTCTCAGGTTTGTATCGCCTGCAATTGATATTCCTACTTCCATCTAAGTCATGGTTTGAAAAACGTGAACCGAGCTTGGCAGGTAATCCCAGTACTCGGAAACCTGAGGCAGGAAGATTACCATGAGTTTAAATCTTACCAGGACTACAGCATGAGACCCATCTCAAAAACCCAAACCATAAATTTGCAAAGTCAACATTCCCCAGTCATTAAAAAGACCCATTCCCGACATTGACCAAACACCTTCTCTTTACATTGTGCTGATCACTGGAAAATTACAAACAAAAAGTTCTTTGGAAGCTCCCAGCCTAGTGGACAAACGAGCACAGAGCCCAGTTTATCGAGGAAGAGAGCAAGATGGGGAAGGCTCACAGGTCTCACAAGTCAACAAGTCTGAGGTAGAGGGTCCCTCCAGAGCGGTTCTGGGGTCACAGTGTCACGGACCTGCCTATGCTGGAAACAGACGAGTTGTGAGAGACCCTGGCCACAGTCTCTTCACATTTCCCTGGCACAGGCTTAAACTTTTTCCCCTTTTGTATCCCCTCTTTGTCTGAGAAATCTTCATGCAGCCCCAGGCATATAAATAAGTATACCAATCAAACATTTACTGATAATAAATCAAAATCTTAAAGCATTTCTTTGGTATACAGATATAAATTTAACATTGATTAAAGATTAAAGCACATTTACATGCTAATGAGATAGATGTGCTTGCTTATTTTCACATAAAGAATCAAATCTTGGCTGAATATATTATACTGCAAGACAGAGCATCTTCACCATTTTTCAGAGTTGATTTGATTTCATAGCCATCAATGCTGAGAATGCCACTTTGCATAAATCCATAGCGCAATATGGCAAAAATATATTTTGAACTATTTTAGAAATTGTTGGAAATTCTGTTGTAATTCCAAACCAAAATTCATTTAATGATGTTTTTATATGAAACTGAAGTCAACAAATCATTGTACAGTCCAAAAAGTTACTAACTAGTTTGATACATGCTGAGGAGTAGGAAAACACTGAAGTTCTGTTTTCCATAATTAATCATGTTTTCTGTAAGATCAGAAAACATTAACTTATAACATACAATAGCATCCATCTAAACTGAGCTGTTTGGGACACCTTTTGATGGTGTAGCAAGCATGTCACACAGTGCACATGTGTGTTCTGAACTAAGGCTGCAGTGATGTAACACATGTGACTATTACTAGAAGCACCTTTGATTCATTATTTGACTTTTGATCATTGCACAGTCAGAAGTCTTATACCATTGCTCTGTGTGTGTGTGTGTCTGTGTGTGTGCGCGCGCGCGCTCACATGTGATATCAGTTTTAAGAAACTTCTAGTCTAGAGCTACCCAGTTTGGGGGGGGGGGGTACTGTTAGACTTTTACCTCTAATTGAATGGATTTGTTTCCATACATCACACAAAGGCACACATACATCTGCAGGCTGTATGTGTAATCGAATATAATAGACTCTGAAAACTAGAAGGAAGTAACAGAGAGAGCTGGAGTTTCATTGTAGTACCAAGGTAGGCTTTGATCTGAGAGTCAGACGAAAAGGAAGTGTGTGGACTCTAAGACAGAAATGATTCCTGATTTGTGCTACTGGGGATTGAACTTGGGGCTTCATGGCATGCTAGGCATGTGCTGTACCTACTGAGCTCCACTCAGCTGAACTCCAGTCTGCTGCCCTTTGAGGTAAAAAGCAATAGTTACTGTTAGTAACTGGTCTTGAGGAACAGTGCTTCTGTAGTCATTTTTTGGGGGGTGAAGAGGGGGTGTACATCCACACTACACTGAAGAGATGATAAATGCTGTCATGAACTATTTCTGCTGCAAATATAAAAAAGATTTCCATAGGATAGCATTCCCTATAATTCTGTTTTTTTGACAAAGAAACATTTGATGAACAGATTTACTATGAAAGGCTTACCCCTCTTTACAAAAGGAAAGCTGCAATTTAAACCAAGACTGTGAAATCCCTTATACAGACCTACTTGTTAGCTTTCCAGAGCATGGTTCCTCCCCTGCACTATACAGCATTGGGCTGCCCTTCTTCACACCAGTTCCTTGGGAGGTTAAATCCATTTCTCATATCAACAGGATTCTATGGCCTAGTGAAGAAAAAAAACTGAGTTAAATTAGCTTAAGGGTGGACTTCTTTTTAATATGCTAACAACAGGATTCTATGGCCTATAAGCAGAAGAAACTGAATCAAACCAGCTTAGGGTGGACTTCTCTTTAATATGTTATGTTCGTTGTATTCACTGAGTGAGTCCCCTTCAATTGACTTGGTTATAGAACCCTCTTCAGTGGTGCCGTCTGTTCCACAGAGTATAAATTAAGGAACACAGGGTTGGGTATTTGTAAGACCTGCAAGCCTTCCTCCAAAGAGAAAGAATACGGCTGCTTCCTTTTGACGTGTCAAGCCCAACCGTAGGTGTGTGAACATGGAGAGTGTTGCTTCCCCTCCTCTCCACTTGAGGCTGTGGCCTCTGCCGGGTCATGGTACTGCTCATGAGGGAACTGAAGTACTAACTAGTTTCCCAGTCATGGCACTGCTCATGAGGGAATTGAAGTACTAACTAGTTCCCCACTTCACCTACTCTGCATCTCCCAGATGACACCAAACCAGGACAAATCAGGACCCTTCATTTGGCTTTTTGTCGTCCGACTAGAACGACCCTGTATGTAGCTAATTGTGATGAATTTGAGATCAGGGCTCTTCCACCTGGCCCCCATCTACTTACACTACAATGTAAGGAGGCCAATGTATGTGGTTTTGGAGTATAGTTATTTAAAATTATAAGCAGGCAATAAACCTTGAGTTCTTTCTGATTTTAATTTTCATTTACCTAGGAATCCCCAAATTCTAAAATGCAAAAAAAGGTGATTGTAACAGCAATTTAAAAACAAACTTAAGCAGTGTTGAATTTGTAAAAGAAAAAAAAATTAAATGCTATTTTGAGAGGCAGCCTATGCTGACCTTGAACTTTCAGCCTCCCAAGTGTTAGGGTCACAGGTATGCACCACCATGGCTGACTTTCATTTATTTAGAAATATTTAGAATATTTAGAGTCCTGGCCAACACTTGTTGGATGAGTAGAGTTTTTCATTGCATGCATCTAAACTTGTTGGTTCTTTCTTATAAGCTTCTCTAGGCATTCCCTTATATTAACCCAAACAGTGGACTTGTAATCCGTAGTATCTACAAAAATACTGGAATACTGTCATGTTGAAATGTACTTTCACAGCTGTTTTTAGTTTAGTTATCAGTTTTAAAGGTGTATTGACAGGATTTCTTTGGGACATGCTAGTGTGGATGGCTCTAACATGGAAGATGTAATTCCCCAGCTCCTGGGAAATAACAGATTACTGACTTCTTGCCTTCTGCCATCTAGGTCCAAGAGCTCCACGAGGAGGAGGCGCAGTGGGTTAACTATGATGAGGATGAGTTGTGTGTGAAGATGCAGCTGGCTGACGGGATCTTTGAGACCTTGATCAAAGATACTATTGATGTTCTCAATCAGATCAGTGAAAAACAGGGGAGAATGCTACTTGTGTGACATCTTGCAAATAAATCGAACACTGAGTGCTAACATGAGTCCTGGGCCTTTCTGCCTCGTGATATACACCCCATCTCCACCATAGCAAGATGCTTCTGGACCTTGAACCTGTTCTTATGGACCGCTGGTTTGGAGTTCATGGGACAATGTGGTATATCTGGTATTACAGCCTTTGCCTTTACAGACTGTCCACTGGATTACGTGGTTCTTTCCCATGGGCAGGTTACACTCCTGATGTTGAGACTTGGTATCATCATTCACCTCATTAGTACCCCTACTTAGGTCTCAGATGAGGGCTGAGAACGCCAGACTTACCTCTGAGCTTAGACAAGGCTATCACTTCCTTGAGTTTCATCAGGAAAGAGAGGTAAATAAGTTCATCTTTTAACTTTCAAAATATAATCCTGGTCTATATAAAGAAAGTCATAAATGGACATTGTAGTCTCTGAACAGTATTAAACCCATAACCACTTCTAAAATAGGCAAATTCAAGATTCTCTGCCTATTCACATTCTGGAGTTTATTTCTTCTTGAAGACAAGTTTCTTCCATCCTTGAAGTTGAGCAGCACTGAGTGGACATCAGAAATAAGTGGTAGCTTTGCTTTTTGGGCACCACCTAAGAAACTATAACCCATTGCATTGTGTTGAATTTTCCTGTCTGGGCGAAAACCCAGTGCCCCACTGAAGAGGAGGCTCCAGGACTGCTCCGGGCTGGTTCCTCTGCCCGGTCCCCGCCTGCTCTTTCCTCATTTGCCCTAACCTCTACCAGCTGCTCTCAGAATCGTAGATACTCAGGACCATCTCAGGCATCCAGGCATGGCAAAAGTGGAAAGAATTCATTTTGGCCTTCAAACTTTGAACCCCCATCTCTCCCCAGAAGTCAGATGCTGTTACTTGAATGGTCTAGGAAATGAGTGTGTGCACCAAAGACAAGGAGATATTGTCTGTAGTCTGTGTGCTTGTTTTGCTCTGTGGAACATTCTTTAATTTATTTTAAGATAAATTATTAAGTTGAAGATGTGTGTCCCTATTGAGAAGTGATTCTCATAATAGTAAACCTCTGTCTCGAAGCTTCTACAGTTTAGTCTTCACACAGGAAAGAAAGCTGCAGTTTTAATAAATCTATACACACACTGAAGAATCAGTTCAGTCCATCAGAAAGACGACAGGCATTTACAATGTCACCTGTGACAGCAGGCGTGGGAGAGGACTTGAAAGCCGCTGTAAAGTTGAATCCCACCTCTCTTGCATCTTACAACGATTACCTGGACCTGAGAAAACTCTCCAGACTCCAGCTGCTACAGTAGAGCACATGGTGCTCCCCTGGACCCTGAGCACTTTGCCTTCTAGACTGGTTTCCATCAGTCCTGTCCTTCAAGTAACCCCGGAGAATGTGGATGATCTGAGGCGTGAATGTAAATGCCTTAACCTTACAGTTTCGACTAGAGCAGCATGGTAAGACATCCACTGGGTTCACACTTACAGATACCCTGGACATTACGGCTTCAAAACACATTAGAAAACCCAAAGACAGCGTAACCCTTAAGTGTGCACGTCTGTTCTTTTCTGCATCTTTCTTCCAAGCTTGCCTTTGCATCTCAAATATTTCACTATGCACACTTCATTTCTCTTCAGTTTCATCCTGTCATTATGCGAGCTCTGCTGAATTCATCATTGGGATATTTGCATTTTGCACAGTGACTGGTGTGCTAGCTCTTGACAATAGGAAAGCACTGAAATGCTACCATTGGGTCTCCTGGTGCTCAGGTGGGGTCTGCCTCATCAGCATCTTCTGGGCACTTGCTGTTGAGCTGTCGTCTTTAGCCATAGTGAGCAACTTGACTAAGAGAAGCCAAGGTTCCGTGGGATTATTTACCAGTAGTGTGGAAATAGTGTTTTTATATGGCCAGTGACAGCAAAGATAGTTCTCTTCAGTTTGTTCTTTAGAAGACAGGAAACATCTTATGTACATCCCTCGACTGTTTGTAGGATCACATTGTCTTTATGATACTGAACTTTACAGCTGCTATACTTTTTTACAAATGAATATCAAATTATAATAGGAATATAGGTTGTTTTCCACATCTTCATTATTTGGACCTAAACTTAATTTTTAATAAGAAAGTGTATCTTTACATTAAAATGCCAGAAAAGGAAAAACATACTGATATAAGTCCATGGACTCAGCAATCTGGACACTGCTGGACCATGGCAGTGACCATCCTAACCTCCTCCAGCTGTCTTCACTATCCAAGAATCCTGTTTTCCAGAAAAGAGACAGGAATAAACCCGTCTCATCCTTTGCTAGCAATCATATCTACAGTTGGTAGCAAAAAAAAACAAAAGAATCTAGAGTTAGCAGGTTTCTTACTATTTTAACTATTTGGATCTCACTGAGATGGGTTTATTGTTAGGATCAGGAATGATAAATGTGGATACCCAGCCACTCGTTCCATACTGGGATCTTTTTAATGAAGCCCTGCCTCATAACCAAGAACCTACTAGTCCCTCTTTCTAATCTTTGCTCCCTCTCCCACACCCTGTCCTTTCCTCTTTCTACATAATTCCCCTAGAAGATCTTTGCATCAGCAGTAATACCGTTTAGAATAGCACTGTCAGAACCTAGTAGTAAACCACCATGTAGGCTTCAGAGTTTCTTCTGAGTCCAAAACAATTTGTGCTATCCAGGGCAGTTAACTCTGGGTTAACCAAGTACAGGGTATCGATTCCCTCTTCAGGTCTAAACAGGAATTTTTACTCTAGGGAAAAGTGGGAAGAGCTCAAAAGTAGTTAATAGGGAAGGTGAATTCCTTCTGTGACTACAGGTCTCTGAGAAATTATCTTTCAAAAGAGATTGCATTGCTCATAAGAGTGTTGTGGCCTATTGATAAAAACAATTTTGTTCACTTTCTTGTCTTGAAAAAAAGTGGCCTTAGCTTTTTGCAATACTTGAATAAAGTGTGTACTTGCAAAAGAATTTCTGTAGCACAGCATTAGAGACTCATAACTTTTCTGCAAGAAATTCAAACTTACATCTTCCTTTTACTACCTTAAGAATACTAGTGAATAAAACATTAATTCAAAGAGCAAGTGATAGAAACTACAATGATGTTTAATGCAAATTGTAGGAATTTACATGTTTACAAATCATCTTAAACTGGTTGTGCAGCAATTCAATAAAATCTTTGTATTATAAAAATGTGAAGAAAAATGTAAACTGGTGTAAAGGAGGTACTGTCATTTTAATGAACCTATGTTTAAAAGCTTTTCCTTCTGGACTTTGCAAAGCCTTCTTGGTTACACATTGCAAAGCATTCTCTAGGGGGCTCAGCCTCCTTGTGTGTACTGTACTGTGCAGACCTGAAAAAGAAACCCGTTTACTGTGTGTGTGTAAATAGCCTGGTCATCAGGCCATTGTCAGCCAATATGAGCAGCCGTGCAGCTCTGCACAGAAGACTAAGGGTGTGGCTTGTAAGTACTCTGTAAAATAACTGGGATGAATTCCCATGTATACCTGTGTAAATAGATTTGTTAACTAAAATGTACTTTAAGATGAAATCTGTAAATAAATTGATTTATAAATTATTTCATGTCAAGTGTCAGTTTGTCCATTCATGAGCCAAGTTTAGAAAAGGAGTTCTCATGAAGTTGCATTGTTTCGGATTTCTTGTTTTATTTTAGGACACTTAGAGTTCTTAGAGTAAGGGGAGCTGTGTGTGACACAGGAGTCACCAGCACAGGAAGCTAAGCACCCTGAGCTCTGATGGCTCGTTAATTCCTCAGATAATCACTGAGCACTGCCCGTGTTCTTAGCAGTGTGTGGTGCTGGGGACACCATCCAGGACACGGGCGTGCATGGTCCCTGGCTCAGGGCTGGGGACATAGCCCAGGACACGGGCGTGCATGGTCCCTGGCTCCGTGCTGGGAACACAGCCCAGGAGACGGGCGTGCATGGTCCCTGGCCTGTGACACTTAATGTCAAGTGAACAAGCATCATCAAAAAATAGTTTCTGAAACCAGTGCATGTTAAACTACCCAAGGCCGCAAAAGAAAAGCATGCTCAGGGAGGAATGTGTTAAAATTAAAATGGTGAGGTTGGGTCAGGAGAGAGTTCCCTGACAAACCTGAACTGGATTTTGTTTTTTGAATCGGGACCTCACTGTGTAGTCCGAGCTGGACGCAGACTTTGAACATGCTCAGCCCCTACCTGAGCTTCCTCTGTAGACAGGACCCCACATGACACCGCATCTGGCTTCTGTGTTTGTCTTGAACGTTGATGTGTTTCCCTCAGTCCATTGTGAATGCCATTTCTCCCAGATGACCTGAGTCTTGCTCAACCCTGAAAAATAACACATAATTAAGTGGGCCACAAAAATGACTGGGTGTGGAGGGTGTAATTTATTTCTGGAAAAAAAAGCTTGGAGAATGGAGCCAATATATACAGATATACAGAAGAATCAGAATTCCAACGATGGAAGTATGTGGCACTCGGAATGAGTCTCCTTTGTGTAACAGGTAGAAGTACCCGCCATCCTTTCCCTACATTCAACTTCCTCCTGACGGCAGTCTGCTATACTTTCAGCCCCTTGCCTCATTAAGGAATCCTCAGAAAACCATTGGCCCCAAATGACAACAGACTCTAAGATACTGTTCAACTCCTTAAAAACCACACACACACACACACACACACACACACACAGTCTGTATATACATTATGTGCCAGGGAATGTGTGGCGGGTGCTAAGGACATGTTTAAAAAAAAAAAAAAAAAGACTGAATTGCCATAATCTTGAATCAAAACATGAGATAAGAGGATGGCAATTAACAGAGCAGAGCCAAAGATGGTGATAGTTCACAGGAAGGACCTCCAAAGGAGATCAGAAATCATGTGCTAGATGTTCAAAACAGTGGACAAGGTGTAGAGATTGTGTCTCTTTCACAGGTGGCTGGGCTGTGTGGCCAAGATCAGCAGGCAGATAAGTGCCTGCCAGTGCATGATTCAAAGTCACCCAAAATAAACAAGACACACCAGGCTTAAGTGACAGAGTTTTCTTCCAGCCAGAGGAGAGGAGAGCTTTACATCAGCCCCTGCAATTCCTCAGCCACGCCACCCCACGGCCAGCAGACCCACAATGCAGCCAGCTTCATTGAGGTCAAGTGCCAACAGCCTACTCAGGCTGTCATGGAAGACTTTCTCTTCATCCCTCCCCAGTACAATGGAAGACAAAGATCTGGGAGCCTGCTGAGTGCCAGACACCAGAGCTTAAGCGGGAGAGTACCACTAAGTCTCGGGAGTTAGCCCTCCAGCACAGGCTGTGAAAGCATTCAGGTCCAAGGCCTGTTCATACGTGATCTCCATATGTCACTCATGTGACTATAGTCTAGCCCTCACTGAAAGACCACCAACCACAGCACGGCACATCCAGCGGGACAGTAAGATCCACGTGGACAGCAGCTCGGTCTGATGGAGCCTGCTGAGCCTCCTCTATGGATGCAGCTTGGAGGCAGGGCCTCCCTCCCTCTGGGTTTGAGATAACCTATCAGGATCACCAGGAAAACCAGATCAAGAAGAGGAGACCTTCACTCAACTAGGAACCCCATGTGTCTGGAATACGCCAGGTTTTTTTTGTTTTGTTTTTTTGTTTTTGAGACAGACAGGGTTTCTCTGTGTAGCCCTGGTTGTCCTAGAACTCGATCTGTAGACCAGGCTGGCCTCAAACTCACAGAGATCTGCCTGGTTCTGTCTCCAGGGTACTCCACTGCCTGGAGGAATAAGCCAATTAACTTTGTTTTTACATTTTTGAGGGACTGCCAGGTGTCCAGCTGACAGTCATCCCACCCGAGTAGACTCCTTTTCCGGCTTCCTTTCTTCCCTCCTCAAATTATGTGCACCAGTGTCAGCATAACACAAATGCCACCCCATTCTGCCAGCCGACAGCCGAGGGTGACTGTGCTGTCCCTCGCCACCCTGACTAGTTAGTTTGGTGAGTCCTGTTTGTCTTGGGAAATTCCAAGTCATTGTGTAGACTCAGCCCTTACAATGGGAGTGTGGGATGAGAGGGACTTCTGGAGTGACGAGTCCCTTCAGCTGTGCTACTTCCTCTCGGGGTATTGTCACAGTGACATGTCCCCACACTCCCTCCATGAGCTTTCCAGGAGACACTTGTCTGCTGCTTCCCTAGGGACCCACTGCCCCGGTGCTTGAGGCAAACCTTGTCACCCCGACCAGAAAACGAGGAGGAAAGGCACAACTTGGCTGAAGGTGACATATGTCACCCACTGCAGTGAGGTGGTAAGGATCCTCAGTGTGACAGGGAAGTCTTGATGTCCCATTATTCTGTCCAGCTTTCTCCCATCCCGTGAGTTCTCATGACAGGAAGGCCCTGAAGACAGAGTTGTCACAGGTGTGAGGTAAGACGACCTGATGACGCAGCCTCAGCCCAGATCACAGCTACCCAGGAAATACGCTGGGATGGGCAGCTGGGGGTTGGGTGACTGGGACTCCTCAGGGCAGCATCGTCGACTGCCTGCTTGCCATTTCCCTACCAGTTCAGGATCTCCCGACATAAGCTGCAACTTGTGTCCCAGTAGAGATGTCTAATGCTCAGATGGCTTTTGGTAGGCAGGGTTTTCAATGTTGGCATGCTTATTTGGTCCGCAGAGTTTTTCATCTCCTCCTACCGCTTACCTGGGACAAACCGCAGAGGATCCATTTCAAGTAACGATCCTGCCGCCGGGGCTATTGCTTGGACCGTGACCGTGGTGTCATGCTCAGACTGGACTCTTTTTCCTATCTGAGCATATGGCTAAAGGTGTTTTTGAAGCCACAATGGTAGCTGTGTCTGCATGACACAGAGTGGTGGCCTTACATGTGCAGTGTGCGTCCACTATGGCGAGGCACCTCTGTAGCCTGTGCCCAGCGGCCCCACGTGATTGTCACATAGAGTTTCACATGAAGAAGTGGCCATGATCTGCTTGATATATCCTATCAATAGTCACACAGTTGTGTTGTATCTAGGACTTAACTGGGGTATTTGGGGAGGGGAATTAGTTCATGATTTGGCCCATTTTATATAAAGGTGTACTTTTTGTTCTGTGGTGGGCCAGACAGGCAGTCACAGCTGAGTACAAATTAGATTAGCTTTTCAGTTTCATTTTTTAAAATTGTTTTAAACCCACTTTTTTTTAAGGCTTATTATATTTATTTGTGTGGGGAGGTGGGGGGTACATGTGTGTTCAGTATGCTCGTGTGTATACAGATCCCTTGAAGGCCAGAAGAGGGCGTCAGAGGCCCTCAAGCTGGACTTACTGGTAGTTTTAAGCTACCACACCACTGCCACTGCCACCACCCCACACGCCCTGCCACCACACACACACACATATCTGGATGCTTAGAACCAACCCCACTCCTCTGGAAGAGCAGCAAGCGCTCTCAACTGCAGAGCCATCTCTCTTACCCCTTCAGTTCCATTTTTTTTTTTTTCAAGACGTGGTTCCACTGTGTAACAGTCTTGGCTGTCCTGGAACTCACTCTATAGACCAGGCTGGCCTTGAACTTGCAGAAATCTACCTACCTCTGCTTCCTGAGTGCTGGGATTAAAGGTATGCACCACCACCACCCAGTCAGTTCCACTATTTAAAAAATTTTTCATTTTTGTTGTGTGAGTGTGTGATGTAGGGAAGGGATGCACATGCTACAGTGTGCATTTGGCGGTCAGAGGACAACTTTGTGGAATCAGTTCTCATCTGCCAGCTTTTCATGAGTTCCATAAAGAGAACTCGACTCCTCCAGACTTGCACAGCAAACACCTTTATCCTCTGGCCATCTCATCGCCCATCTCTTTTCTAACGGTTCTTTATTATAGGCAGTAATAAGTGATGAATGATGCTTGCCAAGGAAGAAGCCAATGCATGATTTGAAGTCACCCAGGGTAGACAACACACAGGGGGGCGGGGTGGGGGTAGGGAGGGATGACACTCTTAAAGTGGTATAGTATTTATTTACAGCCAGAGAAGAGATCCTGCACTAGATAGTCCCTCACAATGCCTTGGTCCTCCATGGCCAGCAGATCCATTTTGCGGCTGGTGTGAGCAATATAGCTGCAGTGGAAGACTTCCCCTTGGCCCTACCCAGAAAGCCGGAGGCATGCTTGGAGCCACTGACATGAGTACAAGCAGAACAAGGAGTCCTGCTGACCTAAAGCAGGGAGAGACACAGACCCTCATGAGATTAGGCCAGCACCGGCTACGGGACCTTTAAAAGGGATTTCATCAGGCCCAGGCCCATTCTAATGTTCCCAGTCATGGGCAGGAAGCTGAACATGATTGCCTTCCCCACAAGGACGAAAGCAGAGGAGCTGAGGGAAGTTTGGAAGGAGTTTGGGGGCTTCTTAAGCTTTTCCTACTTGCGACCCATTTTTGATTTTTTTTAAAGCGAAGTTCAAGTCAGCAACTCAAATAGCAATTGTAATTTTTTATTATTATTTTATGTATATGGATATTTGGCTGGCATGTATTTCTGTGTACCACATGCATGCCTGGAGCACAGAGAGGCCAGAAGAAGGCATCACATCCCCAGGCACTGGAATTCACAAAGGGTTGTGAGCTGCCATGTGGGTGCTGTGAAAGGAACCTGAATCCTCTGGAAGAGCAGCCAGTGTTCTTAACCACTGAGCCATCTCTCCAGCCTCTCAAATAGCAAATTTTTAAATCAAGCTTTCTAATACAATCCGAATAAGTACTAACTTGATACATATGCACTGAGAGGTGATAGTAGGAAAATACTAGAAGTCTTTTCTTCTATAATTTGTCTGGCTTAAAGACAAAAGAGAACAGTGCGCATCTCCCTGTGAACCTGGAGGGTAAATGTGTAAGGATAGAGATCCAGGGATTGGGCCCTAGAAAGAGTAGGAAAGCTGTTTTTATAAGAGCAGAAGTTTTATAAATGTAGGTAACACTTCAGTTCATAACATGCAATAGTCTCGAATCTGAGTGGGCGCGTTTTGCGCAGCGTTCATTAGCATCGGGTGGTATGACAGCATGTGCCATGCAGAGCGGGCCTTTCGTGTGACAGAGCTAAGGGGAAGTGGCCGAGTGCAACCCTGGGCACTGCCAGAAACACCAGACCCAGTTTGCATTTAATGCTGAACTAATATTTGGTTACTGTGTGTTCCAAAACGTTTTACTGTTGTCAAACTATTTGCAAGCCCCAAGTTTAGTTACATAACTCAGGGTTCGGAACCGTGAGACCTAGTGGATCCGGGCCACTGGCCATTATGAAGAGAGAGAATTTAATTGATTCTCTCAAGAAACTGAACCAGAGCGATCATGAGGCTCTAGGCACCAAAAAGCCTGCAAGTGAGATAACTAACTCAAAACAAGGATTGAGCTAAGGTCTGAGTACTGAACAGAGACACCTAGCAAAATGTATCACAACTCCGTGCCAATAAGAGGATGAAGAGCTAAATTCTAGTAAAACAAAATGTCCTCAAAAGAAAGGCCTGACATGAGGAATTCCACAAAGAAAACAGCTGCTACCAGATCCTCTTCCAGTGAATGCACAGTCAAAAGCTGAGTTGTTCGTCAAAATATTGGCACAGCACACACTGGCAGACAAACAGCTAACCACTTTGGGACGCTGAGGGAAGCCATCAATGTGACAGAGACTAAATCAGAAAGGACAAAGGAATTCTGCTGGCATGGCAATGCCCAGGACAGAAACAAGTATTTTAAAAACCTTCAGTGTAGGTTGTGGGAGAGATGACTCAGTGGATAAAGGGCTTGCTGTGCAAGCTTGGGGACCTGGATTCTGATCCCTAGTACCCATGTAAAAGCCAGGCATGGTAGTGGGCACCTATAACCTCATCACTGGACATGGGAGTGGAGAAGACAGACAGGTTCCAGTGACTCACTAGCCAGTTAGTCTAGCCCAAATGGTAAAAGCTTCAAGTTCAGTAAGAGACCCTGTCTCAAAACCTAAGGTGGAGGCTACCACTTAACTTCATCCCTCCTAGGTACCACATCCAATCTCTCTGTCCAGCACAGTCCTTGTACATCTTGTTCTAGGGCTCAGCCTGGTAAATCTACCTGACCCTCCCCTCCACAAACCCTCCTCTATCACTAGATCTAGCTCTGGTCCCACATCCAACCAAATCTTGTTGGCTCTGCCCATGCCACCACAACCCCCAGGCTCTGATCTAGACACCTGTGTTAGCCAGGGTTCTCTAGAG
>CABHPQ010143942.1:23095-36516 GCA_902168405.1 Peromyscus aztecus
ATATATATGTGTGTGTGTGTGTGTGTGTGTGTGTGTGTGTGTAACTGAAAAACTCAATAACCCAACTAGAAAACTCAAGGGGAGCCTCAAAAGTAGAATGGACCAAATAGGAGATAGAATATCAGGACTCAAAGATAGAGTAATTAGACCATACAAACAAAGACTATTTTAAAAATTTAAAATACAGGAAAAGAACATGCAGAAACTGTGAAACATCATGAAAAGACTAAGTCTTCAAATATAGACATAGATGAGAGAGAATCCCAGGTCAATGTCATAGACCAGCTCTTCAACAAGATCATAGGAGAAAATTTCCCCAAACTAAGGAAAGACATACTCATATAGATATAAGAAATATACAAAATTCAAAATAGGCAAGACCAGAAAAGAAACTCCCACCATCTACCATAGCTAAAATACCACATATATAGAACAAAGAAAGAATATCCAAAGTTGAAAGAGAGAAAAAAAACCCCATAAGTCAAAATAAAATAAAACCAATTGGAATGACAGCTGATTCCCTCAATGGAAACTTTGAGAGCCAAAGAGCCTGGAGCAATGTCTTCCAAGTTCTGAAAGACTACAAATGCCAACCTAGACAACTGTACCCAGAAAAATTGTTGACTGTGGTTGAAGGACAAAGAAAAGCTCTCCACAATTCAAACAGGCTGAAAGGATTCACTTGTAGCAGACCAACACTAAAAAGAAGTATTCGAAGCAATACTTCAAACTGAACAGAGGAATAAGTATAACCAAGAGACTAGAAAGAAAACAAATGAAGCTATAATTTCTAAAACACAAAGTATGATCAAGAACACAAACAGGAAAAAAATGACTGCAATCAACACACACCTTTCAATAATAACTTTAAATATTAATGGCCTTGATTCTCCAATAAAAGGACACAGGTTGTCTACAGAAAATGTGTCTTCGCTTTAGAGACAGGGACCACCTTCAAGTGAAAGGTTAGAAAAGTATTCCAATCAGATGGTACCAGGGAGCAAGCAGGCATTGCTATCCTAATATCTGACAAAACAGACTTCAAACTAAAAGGAAAAGATGAAGAAGGACACTTCCTTCTGACCAAGGGAACCAAGAAAGCAATGCTCATACCATACACACACCAGAGTCTGGGTGGCCAGTTTTATAAAAGCATACTACTGAAACAAAGACACAGCTAAACATTGACCCATTAACAGTAGGTAATTTAAATGTCCTGCTTTCTCCATTAGACTGGACATCTAAAACAATAAACAAGAATATCAGAATTAAATGACATAATACATCAAATGTACTTAACAGATATCTACAGAATATCCACCCAAATACCAGAGAACATACATTCTACTCAGCAACTTACAGAAACTTCCCTAAAATAGATCACATCATGGGACACAAAACAAGTCTTTAAAAACTGAAGTAACTCCATGTAACCTATCTGACCATAAATAATACCCTAACTTAAAATTGACAGGAAAAAAAACTTTAGTAAATACACAAACTCGGAGGTTAAACAATTACTAAATGATGAACGGGACAAAGAGGAAATCATGAAAAAAAAATTTCCCAGAACTAATGAAAATGAAAGTACAACAAAAGCTCTGGAATGGGCTGGAGAGGTGGCTCAGAAGTTAAGAGCACTGACTGCTCTTCCAGAGCTCCTGAGTTCAATTCCCAGGACCCACATGGTGGCTCACAACCATCAATAATGAGATCTGGTGCCCTCTTCTGTTTAAAAAATAAAAAATCAAAAAAAAAAACACACAAAAAAAAAAAAAAAAAAAAAAAAAAAAGCTCTGGAACATATCAAAAGCAGTCCAGTTAGGGAAATTTCTATTCCTGAGTGCCTACATTAAAAAAATCAGAAAAAGCAGATAAATGAATTAATGATGCAACTCAAGAATTTGAAATAAGAACAAAACAAATCCAAATCCAGCCGACAGCAAGATAAGATAAAAACCAGAGCAGAAATTAATGAAATAGAAACAAAGAAAACAATACAGAGAGAATCAGTGAATCTAAGAGCTGGTTCATTGAGAAGATAAGATCTCCAAATCGTTTGCCAACTAATGAAAAGAAAGAAAGGGCCCAAATGAACAGAAACATGTAGTGGGTAGCCATTCCAGCTTTGACCTGGAAGTTCCTACCCCCACTGAGGCTTCGGTAACTGTCCCGCCTACAAGGCGGGGTGAGAGAGGACACTGAAGACCCGAGATCCGGATGCTCAGGCTCTCTTGGTTCCTGGACCCTGGACGCTGGAGGTAGACCGAGCAGAGTTCTCCAGAGAACACAACCGGACTGTGCTACACCTTTCCCAGACCCTGTTACCTATCCCTTCACTTGTAAATAAACCTCCCTTTTAACTACGTGGAGTGGCCTTAATAATTTCACCAATAGAAGCCAGGTGGTGGTGGCGCACGCCTTTAATCCCAGCACTTGGGAGGCAGAGCCAGGCGGATCTCTGTGAGTTCGAGGCCAGCCTGGTCTACAGAGTGAGTTCCAGGAAAGGTGCAAAGCTACACAGAGAAACCCTGCCTCGAAAAACAAAAAAACAAAAACAAAAACAAAAAAAAAAGATGGCTCAGCAATAATTTCACCAATAGAAACAGAAATGAACAGGAAAACATTACAACAGGCACCAAAGAAATTCAGAATACTGGAAGGGAGTATTTTAAGAATATGTACTCTGATAAACTAGAAAATCTAAAAAAAGAAAGTGGGATGAATATCTAGATTTATTCAAACCACCAAAGTTAAACCAAGAAGTGTTGGAGTCCAGATGATCTGGGGTTCCCTTCTCTGGAACAAACCTTGACTTGGGTGTAGCCCTTGACTGCAAAAGTGGTAGGCAGAAGGTTAAGGACTAGGAGAAAAGTCCTCCAGGGCCAAACAAAGCCACAAGGAAACACAGAAGGAAGAATTCAGATAAGGGGTTCAAAGATACTGTTTGCTCAAGCTCTGCTTGCAATCCTATCTCTAGTCGGTAGATAAACAACATATAAACAGCAGTGGAATAAATAAAAACTGTTCATTTCAGAAATGAACCCAGAGACCTGTATCTCCCTATGTTGCCCAGGGTTGTACATGGCAAAGAAGAGATCAACAACCTGAACAGACCCATAACAAATGAAGAGATTGGAACAGTAACAAGAAGCCTTCCGATTTTAAAAGGCCCAGGCCCAGATGGATTCACAGGAGACTTCTAACAGACTTTCAAAGAAGACCTACATCCAATCCTTCTTAAATTATTTTAAAAATAAAAACAGAAGGACCACTCCCAAACTCCTTATTTTGGTTTTGTTTGAAAAGCCTTGGGGATTTTTTTATTTACCTAAAATTACATATAATACATATAATTGTATATGTAATATACATACATTTAATTTACACATATAGTTTATATATGTGTATTTTAATATATATAGTTTAATATATATAGTTAATATATAGTTTAAATGAAATTATGTCATTTGGACCTACAGGGATGCCCCCAGTACCAAGCATGAGAAACTCCCTTTCCAGTTGTTGCTCATGGTAGTCCAAGAGACCCTCAAAGCAATATGCTATTGTGGTTGCCTCCTAGAGGTTGAAGGTTCAGTCCCTATTGCCGAGGACACCATGTACTAAGGACACAGAATTTGGAGGACCCAAGTTGGATCTGTCCTGAAAGCCTCACTGTACAGGAAAGTGCTATGCAAGCTGCCAAGGGAGGGAGGCAACCACAGTCCTACCAGCTGTCATGCCTGTAAACCACACTGATGACCAGCATGGCGGGATATCACCAAGGATTCAATAGTGGCACTCAGATCTTGGTGGCAACCAACATCGGGCTAATTGGAAACCTAGCCAACTCCCCAGGGCTAGAGAGGTCATGGATCTTAGAGGAGAGCCTGCTGCCACCACTTTACCAAACCAGTCTGATTCCCAACTGCATTCTACATCTTTGTTTACAAAAACAGCTGAGGTGTAAAATAATAACCATGAAAAGTAAATTTCACTGAGAGGATTCATCACAGCCAATATGCTTAAGAATGTAAGAAAAAAAAATGCCTGCCTGAAAACACTTATACTATGCTTCTCAAAAAACAAAGCAGGGCTAAAAATGTCAGCTGCATGGCCCATGGCCTGGCTGTCAGGGCTTTGGATCAGTTCATCTCATGGTCAGGATGGCCAGGTGACCATAGCAGCTCCAAGTACCCTGCCTTCAACAGGACAAAGTCAGATGAGAAGAAATGGAAGGACTTCCTAATTACCCTGTTCTCTCTAGGAATTGTTTCCAGAAATTACAATAGACAATTCCTTTTAAAATAGTATTAGAGGGGATGGGGAAATGGCTCAGTGGTTAAGAGTATGTACTGCCTTTTCAGAACATCCAAATTCCCAGTACCCATGTCAGGTGGCTCTTAACCACCTGTAACTCCAGTTCTAGGGGATCGGGTGCCCTCTTCTGGACTCCACAGTTGCCTGTACTTACATGCACATACCCGCAAACATACTTACATAATTTTAAAATAAATCTTTAAAATAACATTAGAAAACCTGACTAGCATGTATATGGAACTGGTTTCAGTCCCCAACCCTACAAAAATTGTAACAAAAAATATATGTTAAATTACTCATATAAGCATAAGAGAATATAGTCATAAAACCAAAAACATAGTAATACGATTTAAAAAGTGCTATTTGTATGTGTACAGAACACATATTTGTGTGTACAGGTACACATGTACACACATGTGTGTTTCTGTGTAGGCAGAGGTCAGCTTCTGGTGTCATTCCTCAGGCATTGTCCACCGGGCCTTTTTAGACAAGGTCTCTCCACTGAGGATGCTCATAGAGGAGACTGGGTTGACTGCCAGGAAACTCTGGGGCTGCCTGTCTGCTCCCCTAGCACTGGGATCATAAGCCCATCCTACCAAGTTCCGTTTTTCTACAGGAATGCTGGGGGTCAAACTCAAGTCCCCCTGCTTGTGTGGCAAAGCAGTTTACCATTGGAGATTCTTCCCCAGGTGTTAAGGAGCTGGGATGTTGACTCAGTAATCTGCCAGGGGCCTGTTCTCAGTCCTGGAGGTTTAGAAATTTACCTAACATGTACAAGGCCTGGGTTTCAAACTCCAGAAAATACAAGTTCCCAGCCAACTCCACTCATATGTCATTGGTAGAACTGGGTGTCACAGAGCCCTGCTGGAAGGGTAAAGGAGACTCGGAAGCACGTCTCCACGTCTCCAGAATCTACAGCTTCTAAAGATAGATTCCATGGCTGAGGAAAAAGATGGGAAATGGCTCTTTGGTTCACAGCAGCAGTGCTTACCAATGTAACTATATCCTAAACTGCTGACTTTCTTGTCAAAATTATTAGTTTGTGGATACGTAAAGGTGTAACTGAGTAGTAATTGCTGACCTGTTGCATCATCGTGCCCACATGCTCCCACATGCTCTGCTATGACCAGAAGGCTATGAGCACTCCCTCTTCCTTCCCTCCACCCTTGGGCCTGTGAGCACCAGAGAAGGAGCCATTATTCTTGAACTCATTCATTAGCCAGGTGTTCACATGTCCCAGGAAGACTGTTCTTGCCCTTGCATGACTTACAATGGAGTGCAGAGGGGAAAGCAACATGTATGTAAATAAGTAAAGGATGTCATTAAGTAATACCCCTTCAAGGGCTGACTAGCTCATTCATTTTGCAAGTAGCAACAATTTCCTGGCACTCTTCTACGTACTATATACAAAGGCAGTTCCTAGTCCAAGAGCTTGCATTCTGCATTCCGGTGTAGAGGAGGCAACACAACACACAAGCAACACACAACCACTGCGTAAGAGTCAGGGAGTGCCTTTAGAGAAAGTGACACTGGAAAGATGAATAATGAGATGGGCCCAGGAGTGAAGAGATTTGAGTGAAGAGCATGGAAATGAGCAATAGCAAAAGGTCAGCATGGCTATTGCATGGTACGCGAGGGAGGGCAGGAGACCAGCTTCATAGGTCAAGGTGACATGTGGGGTTTATGTGAGATCTCTGTGTCGCCTTAGAGAGTTGTAGGCATGATGAGGCTAGATGCAGAGTGCACTGTAAGAGGCATGATGAGGCTAGATGCAGAGTGCACTGTAAGAGATCAAGACATGAATTAAGATGTTCTTCTGGACGGTGATGGCTTAGGCTTCGAGGTACCGCGAGCAGAAGGTACAGAGATAGGGTGTCTTTAAAGTGAGGCTGCAGGCCTGCTCCTGGAAGGAATGTGGGTGATAGACCTTGTCCGTGTGGCTGGCACACCACTGACAGAGACGAGGAAGGCTAAGGCTAGACTCCCTGTCTTAGTTAGGGTTTCTATTGCTGTGAAGAGACATCATGACCACGGCAACTCTTATAAAGGAAAACATTTAATTGGGGTGGCTTACAGTTTCAGGGGTTTGGTCCATTATCATCAGGGTGGGACATGGTGCTGGAGAGGTAGCTCGGAGTTCTACATCTTGCAAGCAACAGGAAGTGATCTGTGTGCCACACTGAACATAGCATGAGCAAAGGAGACCTCAAAGCCCATCCCCCGCCAGTGACACACATCCTTCAACAAAGCCACACCTCCTAATAGTGCCACTCCCTTTGGGGGCCATTTTCTTTCAAACCCAGGTTATTGATAGACTGGAAAGACAATCGAGTCCTATGGTACTCAAGAAACCTTTAAGAGGCACAGGAGGGTGTCCTGTGTGAAGGGAAACTTGTGGTTCTAGAGCTGGGGAGTAGAGATAAGGAGAGATGGTAAGACCACACTATGGATTTTTGTTTTTTTGTTTGTTTTGGTTTTTCGAGACAGGGTTTCTCTCTGAAGAAGTCCTGGCTTTCCTGGAACTCATTCTGTAGACCAGGCTGGCCTTGAACTCACAGAGATCTGCCTGCCTCTGCCTCCCAAGTGCTGGGATTAAAGGCGTGCACCACCATTGTCTGGCCATACTGTGACTATTTTAAACCTCATTAAATAAATTTTTTCTCATAGCAGTCCTTGGGCAACTAGGCAGTGGCCACTGTGATGACAGGTATGATCACTGAATAGCCAGATAGGGCTTCAGAAGGTCTACTGGCTCCTGTCGTGAGGCTTCTTTGCTACTTGAGGCAATTCATCATTACCAAGGGAATGTTCTCGGTCCCAATAGGTTTGGAAACGGTAAAGTGCCAGGTGGTGGTGGTGCACGCCTTTAATCCCAGCACTTGAGAAGCAGAGGCAGGGAATCTCTGAGTTTGAGGCCAGCCTATTCTATAGAGCGAGTTCCAAGACAGCCAAGACTACACAGAGAAGCCCTGTCTCAAAAACAAAACAAAACAAAACAAAACAGACAAACAAACAAAAAAAGGAAGGAAAGAAAGAAAGAAAGTACTGGTCCTCCTAGAGGTGTGCAGACACCCTCTTATGCTTGGATTGTTCCTGTCTCCGTTGCTCATCAGCCTCTCACCTGGACGATGCTGTCCCATATCACAGACAAGTATGTTTCTCAGACTCTCCAAAAGTTTATCAAGAGGTGGGGCTTCACATTGACCCCTAGCTTATGACCACTGAACATTTAGTACTCACCATTTATTTCGTCATTACTAGAAATGCTTACAAAGCACACCCCATTTCACAGGAGGACAAAACTGAAATTTAGAATTGCTGTAGACTTTGAAAACTCAGCGCTCCGAAGCAGCACAGCCTGGACTCCTCTGGACCACTCTGACTCACAAAGCCAAGCTCCTCCCCAGAAGCCTCTACACTAGGTTTACTTGTGGCCATTGCCATTTCTCTTTGAGAACATGGTTCATCTTTTCTGATGGAGCCCTGCAGGTAACCTCAGTTCCCAGACCACAAAACTCTAGCCAAGATCTCAAGAATCCTTAAAATCTGTAGATCCCTCTCCATTTGTCTGGAAGAGAGCCAGACACCTGAGTACATACTGAAAGGCCCAGGCCTGTGTCCTCATCACATACCTATGCCCAGGCCAGCATCAAAACCACTTAGAGGCTATTAAAAATGACCATGTGGTAGCACCATTTTCCCCAGCCTCTGGCCTGCTTCCTTTGAGATGACTAATAAGATGATAAGTGACATGAATATTTATCTTGCCAGTCACAGCCCTAAGTGTTTTATGTATTCATTCACTTAGCCCACAATTACCCCATGAAACAGATACTATTAGTCGCCTATTTAGTAGAGGTGACTGAGGCATAGAAGGATAATTAACTTGCCCAGATCATTAGCTAGTAGATGATAGAGGATTTGAATTCACATAATCAGATCAAGAACTATAATATTGTGTCTATCTATATACATACAACCCACCACCATTAGGCCCCAGATCCTAAATTTCTCCCAGCACCTATATAATGAGGCTTGGATCCTAAATTTGGATTGTTTCTGTGGAAAATGGGCTATTAAAGCCTGACTTTTTGATGTCACAGCAGGGAAGAGAAAACCAAGTCAACAGGTCTCAGACCTGAGAGGGTCACTAAACCCAGGATAAGCCATGTGGGTTCAGTTCCACCACGCTACTTCTGATCTGCCCACATATGCCCAACTAGAGCACAGAAAAGAATGTCAGTCTTGACACACACCAGTTCTTTAGAAATCCCCGGTGCTTCCTTCAACTCCACCTATAGTAACTTCTTGCTTAAGGTGACTGTCTTAATGAGTTGAAAGGCAGTCTTCATTTCTCAATGTGAGGAATTAAACTCTTGTCAAGGAATGCTCTGTATTTAGCCATTACAAAGAACCTAACATGAAACAGTCTGCATGTCTATGTACATGTCTTCTGTGTGGTGCAACCATTGCTAGCCAGGGGAGAAGTAGACTGACAGGTCAGAGGCAGGAGAATTTTAAAGGGAAGCGGAGCAGTGGCGTGACCAACCAAGTTCCAGGACTGCACAGAAGAATCTGGCTCTGAGCACTGACAGGAAAAACTACCACCCTGTCCCTTTTAGCTCCCTCTGCCTACAAAGCAGTACTTACCATTAGAAATGTCTGTTGATCTTTATTGATACTTATTCCTGCCTGCCCTGTGCTTCCCTGGGACAGCTGTGTTGAAGGGCACTGTCCCCAAGCAAACACTAGAGGGTATGGTGATGGAACGGAACATTCATCCATTTATTGGGTGTGCAGACTTTCCCTTTAATACTTGAAGGTAGGACACAGAACAGGTGAAGAGATTAAGTAATTTGCCCAATCTACACAGCTACTAAGATGGGGCGCTGGGATGAGAGCCCAAGGCACATGCTTTGAACCACTCGGTGGGGTCAATGGTGGGCAGTTGATGGACAGCAGCCAAAGACCCCCAGTGGGAGTGATCCTGGAGGTACCCTGTATTGGAGCTACCCTGGAGGGGCAAGCAGAAGATGGGAAAGCATAGCCACCATGCAGAGCATCCCTCTGCTGGAATGGTATAGGCCCCAGAACACAAAGATCTCCAGATACAGTACAGGCCCCAGAACACAAAGATCTTCAGATACAGTATGGCTAGCAAGCCTCAGACAGGTCACCTAGGCCCACACCCTAGCTCTGCCACCCAGCCTATCCCCACACCTATGGGACCCTGGGCAGGAAGACAAATTGAGCTCACACATCCTTTGTCTAAATATTGTACCTTAAAGTTATCAGACTAGCAAACGATTGAGTAAAATATGTCTACCCTTCTACCTTGACACAGAACTCTCATACTGACAAGGACAGCTGGGTTTCAAAGAAAGGGCGTGAAAGAGTGGGTTCCAGCTCATGACACAATCCTCCTCTTCCACACCTGCTCGCTGCTCCTCCTCCTCCGGGACTCCCACAGCATGGACACTGAACTTACACGTTCATGTTCTATTCACACCTCTCTACAAAGCTGCCTTGGGGCCACTGTTGGGGCCCATGCAAGGGGCACCATCCACCCAAAGGAAAATGGACAAGGAGAAGAGGCTCTGAAGGCAGATTCTTGGCTTTGTGTTAGGGATTCTACAGCCACAGTACCAGGGGTGTTCTAGAGAATGTTCTAGAGAATGATCCTGAGGGGAGAAGCCACCTGAGAAGAGCTGGAACAAAGTCTTCTGAAGCTTGGGGCCTGTGCTGGGCCCTCAGGATGGGTGTAAGGATGTTGATACCACCAGCTCCTTATTATGAAACTTTGAGCGTGTTAATTAATCTGTCTGTGTCTTGCTTTCTTCATGTGTAAAACTGAGATAATTACAGTCAGGAAGAACAGGGGAATAAGTGAGCTTATTCACCATGGGTAAAGTACCTAGACCAGGACCTGGCAAACAGTAAGTGTTATATAAATACTAGCAATTAAGTGTGACTATTTCTTGGGATTAGTCAGGCATCCTCCAGTTGTTAACAGGCTGCGTACTGAAAAACACTTCCTGACTGGTGACAGGCAGAGCTATTCCTACAGGTTTGGAGAATTCTGTCCTTAGGCCAGAGTGTGCAATAAGAACAGAAACTATGGATGGGAGGCAGGCCGGAAGAGGAGGAAGAGAATGGGACATTGGCTGTCAATCATTTATAAAGTTTACTGGGCAGGTATTTTCTTGTCTCTATCATCTATCCCTTGTCTTAGGTAGGGTCCTGCTATGTGGCTCATCCTAGCCTTGAACTCATGAGCCTTCTACCTCAAGCCTTCCAAGTGCTGGAATTATAGGCATGAGGCACTACACTTAGCTGGGTAGACATTTTCTAGACCTCTGGTAATGAGAGCGGGCAAGAGAAACCAAGCCTGTCTTCTTCCATCTCTCCTTCCATGGGCAGGGGAGGAAGGTGTTTAGTAAGTGAAGAAATAAATATAGCAACAGAGACGAGGGGAGCGAGAAAAGGAACTGAATAAGCTGACTGACTGGTGAGGAGAGCTTGGGGACAGGTGGAGAACTACTTTCAACAGGATGGTCAGAGAAGACCCCTCTGAGGAGGTGACATTAATGACGAAACAGGGGATGCTCCAGGAAAAGCAAGAAGCTCTTGCAGGGACCCTAAGGTGGCGTGCGCTTGACACGAGGAACAGAAGGCCAGTGTGCTGTGGAAGTAGTTAACAAGAGGAGAGTGACAGGGAGGGCGAGAGGGACCAAGTGAGCACCTGTTAGCATCTAGTATGTCTACCATTTGGGGATCTTGTTCCAGTTCAAGGTTTGATTGAGTAGATCAGAGTCTGGGGTTCTGAATTCTTAACACATTTCCAAGTAAGGCCAACACTGCTGGTTTGGACATGTTCAGATCATTGCAGCAATAATATGTGATGATATCAGATATGTGAATCGTGATCTCAGTTAAGGCTAAAAGTATAAATTTTGGAACACAGGTCTGAAGTTTTTTACCTCCCAGCATTGGGGCTTGAACTTAGGACCTTGTACATGCGAGGCAAGTACTTTACCACTACACCAGACCTCCCCTTTTATACTTTGACATAGGATCTCACTATGTTTCCTAGGCTGGCCTTGAACTTGTATTTTATGGCCCTCCAAGTAGGTGAGGTTACAGCATTATGAGACCTGGCTTGTGGATGCATTTTCAAAGTATAGAAGTGGATGGAGCTGCTTGAGGAGAAAGCGGAGGGGATATGGAAGTGGTCTGGAGGCTGAGGCCATCACCCAGACAAGCAGTTTCAGTGGTGTAGAGGTCAGAAGGCAGATTAGAGTTGGGGTGAGAAACTAGGGCGAGGGCAGGAAGTAGACACAGTTAAGATGACTCTGATATGAGGGGAGGAAGAAGATGGGACCGTTCCAGGAAGAGGTGGGAAGTTCAACCAGGAATTCGGCTTTTCTGTTTGGAGACAGCATGTTTGTTTGCTGAAAGGGTTGCTCTTGTGGGGCATAGGGTTGGGATCAGGTGCAAAGTCCTTGAGCGGCCAGGGGCCTGGGAGCCAGCCAGCACAGGCTCAGAGAGGTGGGTACTGAGAGGAAGGCGCTGGACGAAAACACTGAGTGATGGAGGCACAAGACGGCTTGCAGTATGGTGGGGGAGGCAAGTTCCCAGCTGGCGGCTTCTGTTCTGATGCTTTGTGTTAAGGGTGCAAAAGAGAAGAACCAAGGTGTGCAGCGGTTTATCCTGCAGCATGAGAAGCAGCCCTGTGACAGCATGAAGTTGCAGGGCTCCAGGAAGGAAGTGGCGTTTGCTGTCTCTCTCCTCTCCCTATGGTTGGGACTGGACCTGGTTCTGGTTATTAGGCATATGACCCAGTGCAACTTTCTTAGCCTCCGGAGCCTCAGTTTCTCCAGCTTTGGCATTTCAATCAGGATTGCTCCTCCTGTTTCCATCAAAGTTCGTGTGAGTCAAGGTGCCTCTTGAACTATCAAGCACTGTCCCCATGAAGTCATGGTTCTTTCTATCCTCTAACACCTGACCAACAAAGGCGGAGTGCCCCCAGAAGGCTGGGGATGAGCGTAGAGGCAAGGCCCCTGTGGGCAGTAGCAGATTCTACTCTGGAAGATCACACCCTTCCGAGTTATGGGCTGTCCTGGCCACCTCCACTCAGTCCCCACAGAGCTTGAGAAATACAACTGGAGTTTCCTCTCCCAACTGCCCGAGCAAAGGCAATGAACTCCAGCATCAGGCCTGCTCTCCGTGGGTGGTGCTTCTAAGTACAGCAGGTGTAGCTGTCTTACGACCACACAAGGGAGGGGAAACACGGGGCCTGCCTCTGCCTTTTCTCCTGCTGAATGTCTGCCTTCGGGGTTACCTTACAAGTGACAGGAAGTCTCTCCACTCAGGGTTCCGGTTAAAGCTTTCTGGTGGGTTGGGCCTTACTATGTGGGTGGTTTGAGAAGGAACATTACAACACTTAGATAAACATGCTTCACTGTGATCAAACAGAGGTGGGAATTTCCCTTTGGAAAACAGGAACCAAAGACCGTCAGGAGTTTGCCCAGCGTGAGCCACAGGTCACTGAAGAGCTGGGTAACAACAAGTTCTTGTTTTTTCCTACCGTACAACTCTGCCTCTTCCAGTCAGCCCTCCTGCTTCTAGAAAGAGGGCAGGAGACAGTGTTTACTGAGTGCTTGCTCATAATTTTTCAGGTTTAACGGTATCAGAGGCTGTTCTGTGATTATGTCCTAACCATCTGAAGTCAAGAAGCAGCACGGCAATTCTGCTTGAAGCCATGTGGAGTTTAGCCTTTGGTCCTGATCATGGAGGACAGAAGGACCAAAGAAAACAGTGGCTACCCCAGTTCTCCCCACCACAAAAATGGGATGCAAGACACAAAAGAAAGTCAGTAGGGGAACAAAAGTGGAACAGACAGAACTCCTTTAAGTCAGAAACATCCAAACTATGGAGAAGAAAAGCTGGGGAAAAAAAAAAAAAGAGACAGCACTGAAGGCTAGAGAGAGAGGCAGACCTGTAGCTGGAGTTTTCTCCAGTCCTGCCTGGGCCCACAGCTACTCAGACCCAAGTAAACAGAGACTTATATTACTTATAAACTGTATGGCCGTGGCAGGCTT
>CABHPQ010143943.1:0-40703 GCA_902168405.1 Peromyscus aztecus
GGGGGGGAAATACATGCAATAACAAGCATACTGGGGACAGAAGACAATTTGTGGGCGTCAGTTCTTACCCTCTACCATATGGGTTCTGGGATGTAACTCAGATCCCAATGTGGTGACAGGTGGCCTTATTCACTGAAACAACTCATTGGCCCACATGTGAAGATTTATATTTTTGAGTGAAACCATTACATTGTAAATAAACACACCAGTAAACAACTCAAAAATATTTCTTAAAGGGGAGAATGAGATGGGAAAAGAAAAGAATGAAAATATATGAAGAGGTAGGGGAAAATGTTAGTAAATATGGAGGCTAAATGACAGAGAAAGCTGCTTTAAGTATGGTAAACGTTGTGTCTCAATCACCACTTCTTACACTGGCTACAATTGCTAATGGCCTTGCAGTGTGTCAGTCAGAGTAGTCACAAGGAAGCAAGTTCAAATCCAAGGAGGCAGGTGGGCTGCAGTACTGTCTCAGGCCCTTCCATCTTCTCTACAGAACCCCACAAAAGTCTTAGGGAGAAGCCATCAGTTCCTCAGCTACGGCTTTCAGATGATATAAAGGAAATTATATTGGTTTGTTGTCACTGCTGCAAAACGCCCATGATAATCAGCTTCTAAGAAGACAAGGTTAATCCTGGCCCAGGGCTTTGTCCACAGCTGCCTGTGGCTGGGAAGGGTATCATGGCAGGGGTGCGGCCAAAGAACTGTTCACCCATAATGTAGGGCACAAGAGACAGGGATTACCATCTCAAAACCACCCCACAAGATACACCCCCAGAAACCCCTCTTTAAATTGATTCTACTCCTAAGAAGTAGTTCTCAAGCTTTCTAATGCTTCGACCCTTTAATACCATTCCTCATGTTGTGGTGACCCCCAATCTTAAATTATTTTTGTTGCTACTTCATTGCTGTAGGATGTTCTGTATGGTAAATGTGTTGCTAATAAAACACTGATTGGCCAGTGGCTAGGCAGGAAGTATAGGCGGGACTAACAGAGAGAATAAAAAGAACAGGAAGGAAGAAGGAGTCTCTGCCTGCCAGCCACCGCCAGGACAAGCAGCATGTAAAGATGCCGGTAAGTCACGAGCCATGTGGCAAGGTATAGACTTATAGAAATGGATTAATTTAAGCTATAAGGACAGTTAGCAAGAAGCCTGCCACGGCCATACAGTTTGTAAGCAATATAAGTCTCTGTGTTTACTTGGTTGGGTTTGTGCGGCTGTGGGACTGGCAGGTGAAAGAGATTTATCCTGACCGTGGGTCAGGCTTGAAAACTCTAGCCACACTTCATGACTGCAATTTTTCTACTGTTATGAATTCTAAGTTAATATCTATGGTTTCCAATGGTCTTAGGTGCCCCCCATGAAAGGGTCATTTGACCTACAAAGGGGTCGTGACCCACAGGTTGAGAACCACTGCCCTAAAGGTTACATTCCCTCCCAGTAGCATTATAGACTGGTGACCAGGACTTTAATATGTGGTATTTCAGGGACATGTAAGAGCCAAGATATTAAAAAATAAAGTAAAATAGAAAAGGCTAAGGTATAAGTAAAAGTCATTTCTTTTTTTATTTATTTAATATTTTTATTTTATAATTAACTTAATTTCACATATCAGCCACGGATTTCCCCCGTTTTCCTTCCTTCCCCCCCTCAACCCCCCCACCTCCATTCCCCCTCCATTCCCACCTCCTCCAAGGCAAGGTCTCCCCTGGGGAGTCAGCCCAGCCTGGTAGACTCAGCCGAGGTAGGTCCGGTCTCCTCCTCCCTACACCAAGGCTGAGCAAAGTGTCCCAGCATAGGCCCCAGGCTCCAAAAAGCCAGCCCATGAACCAAAGACAGATCCCGGCTCCACTGCCTGGGGGCCTCCCAAACAGTTCAAGCTAATCGACTGTCTCACTTATCCAGAGGGCCTGGTCCAGTTCCATGGGGGATCCTCAGCCATTGGTTCACAGTTCATGCATTTCCACTAGTTTGGCTATCTGTCTCTGTGCTTTTTCCAATCATGCTCTCAGTATCTCTCACTCATACAATCCCTCCTCTCTCTTGCTGATTGGATTCCTGGAGCTCCACCTGGGGCCTGGCCGTGGATCTCTGCATCTGCTTCCATCAGTCACTGGATGAGAGTTCTATATGACAGCCAGGGTGTTCGGTCATTCGATCACCAAAGCAGGTCAGCTCAGGCACTCTCTCGACCATTGCCAATAGTCTACAGTGGAGGTATCCTTGTGGATTTCTGGGGACCTCTCTAGAACTCTGCTTCTTCCTATTCCCCTGGGGTCTTCATTCATCATGGTATCTCCCTCCCCATTCTCCAACTCTGCTCCTGATCCAGCTGGACAAAACTTAAGTCCAACGGATCAAAGACCTCAACATAAATCCAGTTACTCTGAACCTGACAGAAGAGGAAGTAGGGAGTAGTCTTGAATGCATTGGCACCGGAGATCACTTCCTAAATGTAACACCAGTAGCACAGACACTGAGAGAAATAATTAATAAATGGGACCTCTTGAAACTGAGAAGCTTTTGTAGGGCAAAGGACACGATCAGCAAGACAAAATGACAGCCTACAGAATGGGAAAAGATCTTCACCAACCCCACATCTGACAGAGGGCTGATCTCCAGAACATATAAAGAACTCATGAAACTAGACATCAAAATACCTAACAATCCAATGAAAAAATGGGCTATAGAGCTAAACAGAGAATTCCCAACAGAAGAAGCTCAAATGGCTGAAAGACATTTAAGAAATTGCTCAACATCCTTAGTCATCAGGGGAATGCCAATCAAAATGACTCTGAGATACCATCTTACACCTGTCATAATGGAAAAGATCAAAAACACTGAAAACAGCTTATGTTGGAGAGGATGTGGAGCAAGAACACTCCTCCACTGTTGGTGGAAATACAAACTTGTACAGCCACTTGGGAAATCAATATGGCGCTTTCTTAGAAAATTGGTAATCAACCTCCCCAAGACCCAGCTATACCCTCTTGGGCATATACCCAAGGAATGCCCAATCATACCACAAGGACACATGCTCAACTATGTTCATAGCAGCATTGTTTGTAATAGCCAGAACCTGGAAACAACCTAGATGCCCTTCAACTGAAGAATGGATAAATAAAATGTGGTACATATAAACAATGGAGTACTACTCAGCAGAGAAAAACAATGACATCATGAGGCTTGCAGGCAAATGGATGAAACTAGAAAAAATCATCCTGAGTGAGATAATCCAGACTCAGAAAGACAAACATGGTATGTACTCACTCATAAGTAGATACTAGATGTAAAGCAAAGGATAACCAGACTGCAA
The DNA here is from genome assembly GCA_902168405.1 of Peromyscus aztecus. Classification (NCBI taxonomy): domain Eukaryota; kingdom Metazoa; phylum Chordata; class Mammalia; order Rodentia; family Cricetidae; genus Peromyscus; species Peromyscus aztecus. The sequence continues at coordinate 3,319 of CABHPQ010143943.1, forward strand.
CTCACAACTCCAGGGAGGCTACCTAGTAAAGAGGACCCTAAGAAAGACACAGGGATCACCCAAAGACATAGAAATGGATGAGATCTACATGAGCAAACTGGGAGTGGGGGCGGGGTGGGGTAATGGAGGGCAAGGGTTGGGGGAAAGAGAGCTTAGGGGAGTGGGAGGTAAAAGTCATTTCAAACTTTAAATGCATTTCCTCAAATTCCTTAGACATGTTTTGAACATGAAACTTGCCTTGATTAAAAAAAAAATGTATGTGGACACCACTACTCACTGCTTCTTCTGTGAAATCTCTTTAAAGGGAGACAGGTAAGAAACTTACCTTTAAAAAATACTATACATACTTTAATGTAGGCATGAATCCTGGCTGAACACACTGAAGTGCCAACTTGAGTGAGATCCAGTAGCTTGTTTCTAACAAGCCAAGGTTGCTGTTCTTGAAACACATTGGGGAGCAAAAGCCATATGTGTTTCCTCTTTAGATCAGTGGGAAATTAATCAAGGGAGCAATATATATTTATACTTAGAACCTTCCACAACCCCAAAGATTGTGGGAGGGGAAGTGCAGTTTTTGTGTGTGATTTCCACAACCCTCCTCTCTATCCGCATCACCACATTATGCCTCTTGTAGGCATCATCACCAATCCATCATCAACACCTTATCATTAATCTACTGTCAACATCTTATCATTAATCTCATCTCCATCCTAGAGCTATCACAAATAGTCATCACTTCCAGCTTAATCAGCTTAATGGACTGGTAACTGTTTGGTAAAGATTATGGAGTCCCCATTTATTTGGGGAAGTCCTTACAGAAGAATCGTCAGTAATTCATGCCAGGTAACTAAAACCCATTATATAAATGTAATAAACTGATAAAAATAGTTTCTAAATCAGTAAATTCCAGGCTCCTTGTTTCTGAAAGCCTTTTAGAATAGCTTGTAATTTCTCCAGTATCTAGGTCATCAAATTTCTCCATCAATGAATTAAGAAAAGAACAAAATTCTTAGATTCCTGACCTGTCTCTTTGGCTTCCCTCTGCCTGTCCCTCTATTCCTACAATTCCTGTTCTTCACTATGCAGAAGAGGCTACTTGGTTGCTGATAGCCCTCCCAAGATGTCATAGCCATCACAGTCTGCACCTCAGACTCCCCTGGCCATGGGCTCTGTCTCTGCTCCCTTCACCCATTAGTTCACTCCCAAACAACACACTGAGGAGTCCTGGTGCTAGCTGTCCCTTCCTCCTGGAGCCATCTGCCCCAGACTGTCTTACTGATGGCATCTTCTACTAATGACACTCAGCATGGAGAGAAGGCTACCTTCTGGAAGGCACTCTCTGCCCGCACCACCAACGGCCTTCGTCAGTGAGTCTGCACTCTGTCTATGCCACTGAGCCTTTGAAAGTCAGTCTTGGCAGCTTACCTCACCTGACTACTATGGCAGTCCACCTACTCCACTTACTTATTAATTTTTAAAATGTCTTTTTTTTTTTTTTTTTGGTTTTTCGAGACAGGGTTTCTCTGTGTAGCTTTGCGCCTTTCCTGGAACTCACTTGGTAGCCCAGGCTGGCCTCGAACTCACAGAGATCCGCCTGCCTCTGCCTCCCGAGTGCTGGGATTAAAGGCGTGCGCCACCACCGCCCCGCTTAAAATGTCTTCTTTTACTTGACCTTTCCCCCTTATTTATAAACTGTAGCAGGAATCTTAAAGTTCTTATTAGTAGAAACAAACCTGGAGCCAAGTATTGGGGTGAACGCTGGAAGATCAGAGAAGCAGAACAAGCCACAGCTTCCTCACCTTGCCAGTTCCTCAGCTGATCCTGTTTCCTTAGATTGGAATCCTCTGAGTCCTCATCCAAATGGATCTCAGCTGAAGTGCTGCTCAAAAGCCTAAAAGCTTAACCAGCTAGAAGCTTCTAGTTCCTGATCTTCACCTTAAATACCTTTCTGCTTTCTGTCATCACTTCTTGGGATTAAAGGCGTGAGTCACCATGCCTGGCTGTTTCCAGTGTGGCCTTGAACTCACAGAGATCCATGTCTCCAGAAGGCTAGGATTAAAGGCATGTGTGCCACTATTTCCTAGCCTCTGTATCTAGTGGCTGTTCTGTTCTCTGACCCCAGATAAGTTTATTAGGGTGCACAATATTTTGGGGGACACAATACCACCACAATAAACTGTCTGAGAATAAGTACCCTGCCTCTCTTTTTCACTACTGTATCTTTAATATGTGGCACACAGTTTCAATGGATAGTATTCAAATAAATTATAGGAAAAGGAAATTAACAGATGTGAGAATGACATATTTTGACTACAACAAATCACTTTGGAAAAATCTAGGTATGTGAAACCATTCATATCTGATTGTGGAACAAAATGATCTGGCTTACTGTGCCTAGCTTTATAAATGTGGAAAAACGCTATCACTTCTCTGTAACTTCTTTCCTCTTCTTCAAAAAGAAGTGAGTGGGGATAAGGAAACAATGGATATAGACTACTGAGGGTGTCACGTGGCCCATGTCACATGTTTATCAGGCACTGTGTCACTTCTCATATGCTTGTCCCTAGCCCACATAAGGCCCTGGGTGAAGGTTTAGAGCACTTTGTTTTCAGGCAAAGGCTGGCAGAAGTACAGTTCCTTGTCAGGAGAGCAGGAGCTCTTCTTCTCAGCCTCTGGGCTACTATCAAGTGAAGAGTGAGAGAGCAGATGAGAGACCCAGCCTAGGCAGTCTGAGAACTACAGAGAAGAGTGTCAGCACACAGGGCCTGGGGTCACAAGAGGGGATGAAAGCAAGGTCAGCAAACAGATTACATCATGATCTAAGACGTAAGCCATTGAACATCCAAAACCTACAGCTCCAGGATGCTCTGAAGGCATCCTACACCCATACAGACCTCAGGATGGGACAGTCATTGGTTCTTAAGAGACCTGTTTACACTTGAGGCCTGCACTCTGCCCTCCCATAGCTTGCTTTCAGCCTCTTTCTTTGAAGGCTCACAGTTTCTGATAGTTCTGTGCTGATTGTGATAGTGGAATATTTATTTGAGAGGGGGAAAAAAGAATTACAACTTCAAAGTAAAGGGCAGATGACCCAGCATTTAAGTCCTGACCATCAACAAAATGGATACCACCACAGCTAGAAATCATACCTGTCAGTAACTGGAGAAAGGGAGAGTCATTTTTCTCTTCAAAGATTCTGGATGAGAACTCAGAAGTCACACCAAACTAGATCAACCCAATGCTTCATGCAACCAGAACACTATCTAGTCCACGATGACCGCTTCCAAAGACGTTTATGAATGTGACTGCTAATCATCTTCCTTGATGTCAGAGCAGCAAGCCCCATGGATCCACCTGTTCCCACCACTCCAACACTGGGATTAAAAGTATGGGCCACCATGCCTGTTTTTGCTTTTTCTTTAACACAGATTAAGGGTTTTGAACTTAGGCCCTTTGCTTGCCAGACAAGCACTTTATCCAGGGAAGGGATCCAGGGAAGCAGCTTAATGGGTATTAAACACATTGCATATCAGGGTGTAAATGATGCTTAAAATAATCTCACAGTATGAGCATATGCTCTCTGCTCAGTGACTGGTCTAGAAGAGACAATAACTGCCCATTTCATGAGATAACTTAAAAATGTCAATAGTGATGCAAGAATTTCCAAAGGTGAATTTCATAATTTGTTAGGAAGCATGATTAGGTAACACACCCTTATCTAACCCACCTTATCCTAGATATTATTCTTTTTAGGATCTTGTCAATTATCACCAAGTTAATGAACAGAAAAGTTACAAATCTGTTAAAACTTTTGCCAATTATCTTGAAAGTTAACTTTTTTTTTAACTGATGGCTATCCATTAAATGATAAAAATTTGGAGCTTTCTTGTTTCTGTGCACTTATATGGACAGTATCTTATTTTACCTCTTAACATCTTATGCAACAGGAAGAGTCTAATGTCAAGTGTCCATCTGGCAAGTATGAGCATACAGAGATAACCAGGGTACCTTGTTCTCAGGGCTACAGAGCTGATCAATGAAGGTGAACTTCTCCCACTTCATTCAATACATTCAGAACTATTGTTCCTAGATTATTGTGCTCAAGTAAAATTTGGAAACTATTTCAGAGAGGACTGGAGCAATGGCTCTGCAGTTACGAGCACTGGCTGCTCTTCCAGAGGACCTGGATTCATTTCCTGCCACCCACGTGGTAGCTTACAACCATCTGTAACTCTGGGTCCAGGGAATTCAGTGCCCTCTCCTGACTTCCAGAGGCACCAGCATGCACTCAGTACACAGACATATATGCAGGGAAAACGTCAAACACATAAAATAAAAACAAAGAAAAATATTTCAGAAAGCCTCACATAAGGTTGCCACATTTTGTACTTTTCTTTTTTTTAGTATTTATTTATTATTTATACAGAGTTCTGCCTCTATGTATGCCTACAGGCCAGAAGAGGGCACCTGATCTCATTATAGATGGTTGTGAGCCACCATGTAGTTGCTGCGAATTGAACTCAGGACCTCTGGAAGAGCAGCCAGTGCTCTTAACCTCTGAGCCATCTCTCCAGCCCCCACATTTTGTATTTTTCAAGTAAAGAAATTCATCAAACTTCTACCTACTACTCTTATCACATCATTAAACTGTCCTTGTTTGACCTCATAATACAAAACTATAATTTTTGACAAAATGTCATTCTTAAATTGATAAAATATGCTTTATGGGAAGCCGTTATATTCTATGTATGTTCTCATTCTTTAAAGCCCTCGAGTATGGAGCTAAGTCCAGGCTAACGCAGTTCATGGAAAGCACACCCTCCCAGGGGTTGCTTTAATAGTCACTCAGCTCCTCTGTGTCCACGTCTTCTCCTTCCTGCATCTCATCATTTTGAAACCCAGCGCTAAGTTTTTCCTCTGGGAGGGAGGGATGTAGCTCAGAGGTAGAGTATTTGCCTACCATGCATGAGAGCCTGGATTTTATCTTCAAAATTATTTTTCAAGTTTGGGGCAGAGGACAAGGGATGACCTGAGTTGATAAGACTGCTTGTCTAGTATGCACAAGCTTTGAGCTCAATCTCAAGTACCAGGTAAACCAGGTTTGGTGAGACACATCTATAACCCTAGACCTTGAGAAGGGGAGGCAGGAAGAAGTTCAAGGCTATTCTGAGATACAGAGTGAGTTTTAGGCCAGTCTAGGCTATATGAGACCCTCTCTGAAAAAAATGTTCTATTCCTTTTCAAATGTTCTTCTTCTACTGCCTATAATGAAATGATGAGTATTAAAAATTTACATACGGTCAAGACACAGAGCGGTTGACCTGACTGCAGTGAGGGCTGGCGGGGACTCAGGAAACGCGAGTGACATGGTACCTGTCACAGTGCCCTATAGAAACCAAAAGTCACTTCTCCTTTCCTACCCACTTTCAAACGTATCCAAGTAAATGAATTAGCAAGTTGATACTTGACCAAGCACAGTCTAGAGTGCATCTGTCCAAATTCTCATTTGTATTCCTCCGCCCAGACCTAATTCTGTAGTCTGCCTGAAGTTCCCAAGCTTTATGTGAGATATACACATAATTTGATAGACTACCATTGTGTTGTCAATATATACGCTTTGTACATCAAAAGAAATAATTATCAACTCTCACACTACCTTACAATCATGATCAATGCATGGTCTTCTATAGGCCATCTTCTTTGATGACCTTCCAGTTTTGGAAAAGAACCACATGGATAGTGAAGTGAGAGGCTGAGATACCCACATAGGGCCCTGTCATTCAAGACCGAGATCACTGACACAGCAAGACAATCTCTATGCTTAAGCCCAAGCCAAGCCCATGGAGGCTCATCAATGGATGCTTGGCAAGGAAGTCCTCCTTTAACGAATATAAAGTTCAATAGAGACAGTGCCACAGTTCCCAAGAATTGTACACCCTTTTCTATTCCTTTAAAATATACAAATGTTCAAACACAATAAAAATATTTTCCATTATTATATATCACTAAATGGCCACACTATAATATGTACATTTATATATGTATTTTACAGCACATAAAATACCTTAACGTAATGTATGTTATTATGTTAAGAATTTTCAGATGTGTAATTTACTTCTGTTTTATTGAAGAATGAACAGGCTTTGGGGGGAGGTGAGTCACAGAAATAGGAGTGAGGATTGAATGTGGCTCCTTCCACTCGTCACATCCTCCCCAAGAGTCTGCTCTTGGTTGAGCAAGACTAAAGGAGCCCCATCAGGGCAGAGAGTCAGCCTGACAATAACCAAAGGAAAGCAGCAGCCCATACTGTTCAAAGTTGGGAGGTTGATGGTCTTCTTCAGCTTCCTCATCACCAATAAATGTACAATCTCCTCATTGGGCTCTTTAGAGTGCAGCACATAAACCACCCAATCCAGCATAGCCACAAAGCCAGGGCAAGCACACGGCCATTCATAAAAGAGAGTGCTTAGGAACACTTTCATTACACCCACTCTTCAAAAGAGTGATGTTGTGGTAACACTAAATTAGTATTTTTCAGGAAAATTGTTAATCACATATTTTTGTTGTTTATATGGTATGCAAGAACACTTCAAACTATTAAAATACATTATTTATAATTTATAGCTTAGAAAACAAAAAGGATAGCCAAAATAATAAGAAACTAGTAAATATCAAGGTATTAATGATACCTTGCTGTTTAAAAATACTCACTGCATGCAATGTTCACACAAAAAAAGACCTGTCTATTTTGACTAGAATAGTCTTAGAAAAATTAGGATGGTCTTCTTTGAAATACGACTATTGTCAATTCAAACCAAAAGTTTGAATAGTATAAACCAATGGTAATAAGATAATCATGAATATAGGCTTTGTTGTTTTATAGATATTTTCATACCTTGTTAGAGGTTCTGTTTGTGGCTTTTATAAAATAGGGTCATTAAAGGAGCCATTTCCAACACAGAGTAAAACAAGCAAATGAGGTATCATTATGTCTTTGTTCCCAGTTCCTATCATTTAGACTGATTAAAATGTTAATTTTTACATATGTGACTAAAACCGAAGTCACAAACAAGCAAGGCTGCACGGTGCACTCGCCATCATTGCGGGTGGGTAAACTGACAACGTGTAACTGCACATTAAGACAAATGTAGAATTTAGACAAAGTATCCCGTCTGCTTTCAGATGTAGACTTTCAAACCTCAGGAAGGTTTTCAGTAGATGTCATGCCTTTTAACTTGAAAAAAGATAAGCGCAAATAAGCTCCCAATTGTCTCCCCAATATGTAAACCACATCTCGGGCTGCTGTCTCTGCTGCTCCTTTGAAGTTCCGCTGAAATGTCATGTGTTGTGAAGACTGCTGTGCATAAGCAAGACAATTTGCTCACTTTCAGAATTCTTACCGGTCTCCACTGCTATCTGGTACCCAGCCTCTAGTCTCCGCGATGACCTTTCCAGCCTCTCCGTGTTATCCAGCAGATGTGCCCTCTGAAACGAAGGGGGAGTCAGACGGATAGCTACAAGGTTCTTTTTTGCTTTTTTAAAAAATAATGCCTTTGTATGTCCAAAATGGGGGGGGGGTGTCCACAATCCATTACAGTTAAATTTTAGCAGATAGTTCATCAGAGGAACCACAACAATGGATAGATTTCTAATCAAACATGCACGGATCATCCACTTATTTGTTGTTGTTTTTTGTTTTTGTTTGGTTTTTTTAAGGAGCCCCTTGTTGTGAGTGGACAAAACAAATCTTACTCCACACCACTGAGAAATGCATGAATAGCAGAGCCAACTGGATCTTTCCAATTTTAACACAGATGAGACACACAGTGCTGTGGTCCCTATTTGTGTTTAGTTTTATAAAATGCAGTCATTTCCAACACCTACTTGGTCCTTTGATTTCTGCAAATCATAATTTTTAAACAAGAACTTTTTATTTTTAAGAGAATGCTTCTTATTTTGGATGTGTAGCAAGATGGCACATGGAACAATAACGCTACTGAAACAGAATGCTAAACAGCACTTCTAGCTCAAAGACAACACAGGACAACCACCAAAGAACAGGAAATACACAGGATTTATATGGTATGGCGATAACTGCTAATTTATCCCCAAATTTACGACACTAGGTTAAAGTGAACTGCTAACACATAGTGCTTTGTGAACTAAAATCACAATCAACTCTTTGAAATAAATATATATACAACTCTTTCATATTATATCTCATGAGTAAATTAGAGAACTTCCCCAATATTCTAAACTTTCCTTTCTACATTGAGACTTTATAAATGTTTTTGATCCCACAGCAGATATATATTCACATTACCAAAACAGATTCACAGGCTAGCTATGTCTATGAATGAATGGTATATGCATGTGGTATACATATACATATGTTTAGACACCTAAAAGCACACGAATATGTGCGCCTGTATATTTAGTTGTGGACAGCTTAATGTGTATATGTATTTGTATAAATTAGTATCTCTTGCCCTCAAATCAATTTTGGTATCTGGTCAAAGAGAAAGAAAAACATGCAACCATAACTATATAACTTTGTGTTGTTGACAGATGTCACTTAAAATTGAAGCAATGCTTTCCAATAATAATAAAAAAGGAGGTGCCACATGCATTATCTGAGTGGCTGTCGAGTGAAATGATCTACCTTGCTCTAATGAGCCCCCATGGATCTTGGAGATGCAAGCTGTATTGACATGCACACTTAAGCTAATACACCTAGACCAGTGCCTCCAAGCTCTAGCAGTCAGGGATGCTGACAGAATATCTCGCTTCCATCTTCAAAGAAAGGAAGTGATTAGTATGTTATCATTACCATTCAAAACGTGATTTTCTTATTCCCTCCCGGCACAGGTGACACATCTGAGATGCGGCCAGACGTTAGAGGCAGCTAAAGCCACATCAAAGCTTTCCTTGAAAAATTTTTTGGGGGAAGGGTTGGGGGGAGAATCATTAAAACAATGCTTTTAGAACAGAGAGACAAGACCTGATGTGAAGGTCAGGAAGCAGCAAGAGCATTCTATAATAATTAATAGAGTTGTCTAATATACAGCACAGAAATGAAGAGAAATACTGCCCCTCCTTCTAGAAAATAAATGAAATAAATAAAATGGAGGAAGGGAGAAAAAGCTTCTTAGGTCACAAAAAGCAAACTTACTGAAGGCTGCAACAGAGAAAAGAGCAATGGTGCTCTGTGTTTGGCACGACTATTTCTAAATAAAACTTAATATTACCAAAGCTTGCCAAAAAACAATGTCTTTAATTCTGATTCTCCTTATATACAGATTCTGGGAGTAAAAACTGCTTTTCCCTCCTCTGAATATTGTTTTCTACCCAAACAAAGGACTTCAAATTGGTGATCCTCTAAAAAAATACCAATCTGATCCGAGAAAGCAAGAGTAACTATGAATTTTAGTTCGGATGAAGACAATTTGGGGTTTATTTTCATGTTGAATGAAATCCTAAATTCAAAGACATTTAGCTTAACAGAGATAAAAAAAAATCATAGACTATACTGGAGTTGTCTCTTCCTCTATGCTTATATAGGACAGAAGCACAAAAGCTTAACATGTGCAGAATAAAGTGTTTAAATGTGGGACAATTTGGGAGACTCTAGAGCTACTCAGGAAGCCAAATGTCCAAGTGAACATTAAATACTGCACATGCTGAACTGAGTAACGGAAGCGACTGCTTCTTCTGAGAGTTTTTCTCTCTCTCTCTCTCTCTTTTTTTTTTCCCAGAGAAAATCTGCACCCAAGAGAATGATCAGTTCACGGGCAGCTTCCCAGAAGGGTTTCCCTTCGTATTTTGAAACTTCTTCACTAAAGTCAAACCAAAATCAAGTTCTTGTAACAGCCTCGCTATTACATTGTTCCCTCAGCTGTCCATTGCCTCCGTCGTTTCAATGAAAGCAGCTGCAGTGCAGTGCGCAGAGGCTTTCAACGTGCCCCACACTCCACCCCAAACTCATTCTCTCACCCTCTTCCTGGCCCTTTTCAAAGCAGGTGAGTGAAGTTGTGCAAGAGCTTCAGATGGAGCTCAGCTTGTGTGAGGAGCTGTGCAAAGGGGAAAGATGGGGATGCAGGATTCCGACAGCTCGGCACAGCCAACGCCAGATCAGCTCCCTCTGCACTACGACCCTGCCTCCAAGCACTCCCTGAAAAGAGCATCAGGAGAAGGACGGCACATTGTGTTTCCAAACACAACAAAACACTGTATTTTGGAACAGATAGGTGCTTGTCTTCTTAGAAGAGGTGCAAGTAAAAAGTTGGGGTAACATTCACTGTATGAGCACGAATAAATCCTGACTAGGAGAAGAGCCCTTCTGAGAAATCTCCATTCAAGCTCAGTGGATCACCTAATCCATAAGTATTTGTGTTGCAAACAAATCAAAGACACAGACAATACTATTCCTGAGATTGTCATTCTATCACCCAAATGATCTAATTCTCCTGATAATAATTCTGCCACAGAACAGTTTCAGAAACATCAACTGTGGTACTGAAACATACACAGCTGTTGACATAGAAAAACAAGAGAAAAATTATCAAGCAATGGTATATTACAAAAGAGATGGGGACATGATTTTCAGCTTTTAGAATTAAGAATTCCTCTGATCCTGCACCACAGCATGACAACAATCTGGCCAGAATTATACTTGTTATTATAAAGCACAGGAATTTTTTCCATCAGATCACTATCCACTCAGGATCAAGAGCTTTGTGGAGGTTCTTTGAATGTGGTATATGTGCATGTGGGTTCGTGTATGTGTGTCCATGTGTGTCCATGCATTCAAATCTACTGTTCATTTCAACATTTGAACATTCAGATTCCTCAGCAAAGGAGAGGGATCTCTAAATACACAAAACAGACAGTCCACCTCTCAGGGAAAAATGTTTGTGTCATGACTCACTCCTTCAGAGTAATCAACAGTGTAACTAATTATACTGATTTAGTATGTACATATATACATATACTTCCATGTTGGAAAGGAAAAAAATAAAACCAAAATGTGAGAGGCTATTGGTATGCCTTTCCCCTTCAGCTTATATGCCATTATCACTTTAGCTAAGCTAGGAGCTCACTCATGCGTTTCAATCAGGAGAGTTGTTCAAACCACAGTTCACAAGCCTCGGAATCAACATATCCAACACCCACAGAACAGCAGCCCACCACAGGAACCATCCAGGAAAGCTACAGTCAATGTGCTCAGCCAAACTACTGTGACTCCCTTGAGCAAGAGGACTATTCTATGTCCTTGTGGGAAAACAAAACTCAGCGTTACTCTATAAAAATTATCTCAGAAAAAATGAATCAAAGCATTGTTGGTGGGTTTGACCCAGAGTCATTTGGCCAGAGTCGCAGGTGCTGCTGCAGGGATTTATCAGGCCCCCAAAGAGTCTGGAGCAGCACTCAGAAAAAGGAGAACTCATTTGGGGGCTGTTTCCTACAGAAAGGAAAGTGCTTAACAGTCAAGCAAGATTGCTGCTGTCAGGCGTCCTTGCGCCAGAGCAAGGGCATTTACAATGCATGTTTTCCATGGTATCTTAGGTGGAACCCTGGAATCTAGGGGTGGGTGATGTTTTCAGTAAAGTAAATCAGGACCAGGAAAAAAAAAATGAACTCATACTAACTTCATTGAGAAACTAACGCAAATAAAACAAATCTGAAGGCCTCACAAACAACAAAGCTCTGCACAGTTTTAAGATATGCCTCTATTATTCCTCCCTTTCTTGTTTTTTGGCTTGCAAATATTAACTTTCTCTCAATGTCAACAAAGAACAGCGCCCCACAACAAGCACAACTGAAGACAGTTGTTTGGAGAAGACCGTCAGAGGAGAAGGTTGCTGAAGTCATAAAGTCAACAGTTTTGTCAAGTGTACATTTCCCTGGAAAAATGAATACAAGATCCACTTCAGATTTAGAAAATAAATTTTATAAGAAACAGCAGAACTAAGGAGAAAAAAAAAAGTAAGCTGGGAAATACTTACCTCTTCACGTAATTTTATCAACTGCAACATAAATGCACCAAAAAAAAAAAAAAAAAAAAAAAAAAAAGATAAAAAGGGAAGACATGGCAGGAAAGAAAGATCAGTTGTGTGACAGGATACAGAATTAACATTGACAATTCATCTGTTTACATGTTTAGCATTTAAAAATCACAGACAAACACATTAAAAGAACCTAAGCATAGACTACATGCAGGGGTTTTTGAACAAATAAAGATCACTTTCTCACACTGTCACATTAAACAAAGAGAATAGTGTGAAATTCTCTTTTAAAGTACATCTAAGAACCATCATGAAATAAAGGGGAACGACTTCATAGAAGTCTATATTATAAAAAAAGAAAACAAGTTTACTGCGTCTCTCTTCTAAGAATGCACCATTAGAGAGGCTTTGTATATACAAGATTTCAGGATGTTTCTCTATTTGGAGACTTGACAACCGATTTCAGATTTTACCAACAAATGAAAATGATCAGTAGTTCATGCTTTGGCTCCAGTAAGTATTTAAAACAACGACAAAAATAACCTACTATTATTTCCTGGCTTAATGCCCTACTGGCACCCATTATAATGATAGGCTGCAGTGGGTTAACTCTATTTCAGCTGAGAATCAACCAAAGTATATATATAAAGTACCTATCAGAAGAGTTAATGTCAAGAGTCGTGGTTTTTCTTAAATAATACAGCACTCACTGGGTGTGTTTTTATTTGACTTTTTTTCCTTTACTTTCTAGTAATCTTAACTTCCAAAGTGGGACATATCAAAGCAAGGAACCCTCTTACTGTGTTTGTCCTGTGGTCCATTTTCATTAAGTCAAATAAAGAACCACTCTTTTGTTAGTAAGTTCTCCTATGGTAACATTTCAATCCCCTACCTTTTTCTATTTTCGTAACTGTAACAGATTATAGCAAGCTTCTAGAAACCAAGAATCTATGAAATCTATAAATATGGCCCATTCTGGGTATGTGTTTGACATCATTCTAAACCACAAACATAGCTGCATTGTTAAAATTACTACCATAGTTTCTACAATGAATAGAATAGAAGCCCGTGCCACAACAGACTATGAGCCACATTCTAGGTTTAAAATTTGCATCCTCAGCCATTCAGGACTACAACTGATCATTTTTAAGCATCCAAGTGTCTGTAACATCTGTTACAACACTTGACACACGCAGGCCAATAAATTAAATGATTTCTTTGGAGAAATGTGCTATGAATGGTTCACTATAATTCTCTCTAACAGTATCATGTTTACCACAGCCCTGAATTCTCAACACTTAATGCTGTTTTAGTCTCAAATCCAAGGAGGACAAGTATGCATTTCAGCTTATTCTGTTATTTCATTTGTTATAGGAAAAGTACTTCCAATCTAGAAGGAAGAGATTCAAATTGTCATAAACCCCTTATAGAAAGGGTTTAGAATTTACTGTATGGCACCTTAGTCTGCACTTAGCAAAAATTTAAATGTCAAAAGTTTAATGTCATAGTTTAGACCAGACAAAAAGTTATTGTTTTTAAATATACTCATTCCCTTCCCCACAACCATCCGGTATAGGCTGTCTCGTTTCTTCACGTGGAAAGCGACAAACATCCGGTGTAGACTGTCTCATCTTTCACATGGACAGCGACAAAGTTGTTCTCTAGACGAAGTTAAAATTTAAACTAAGATACCTAGCCTAGCATATATTGGAATCTTTCTCTTTGCCATTTGAACATCACGGAAGAAAAATCGCAAACATTAAATCTCAGAGAGGGACGATGTGGGAATTGATCGCAAGGCTCTTTTCTTTCTGGGACACTATTCTTCAGTTGACTATGATACTTAAGGGGCCAAAGTTTAAAACTACTCTTCAGCAATAGAGTCCATCGGGGCATGCCACCCTGCCATAAGCAAGGGTGTTTAAAAATGCTACCCATTTGCTTTTTCAATGGGTCCCAAACAAAAAAACGTTCTATCTTGTTTGTGCTGCATGGCTGCATTCAAGCTCCACACCGGATTTGTAGCTAAGCTAGGTAAAGGGAGGTTTCTAAGCTTCATCTTTTTTCCCCCCTTTCCTTTTTTTGGTTAGTCTGAGAGTTATGCATTGAAGTAAACAAAGATGGTCGCTTTTTGAAAATTAACAATGCTTAGACTCCACTAGAAGTAGTGATTTGGATATTTATCGAGTTCCTAGCTCCATCACAGTCGCCATGAAAGTGTGCAAAACCATCATGTTGGCTTATGGTAATCCACATCTTTTTTTTTTTTTGAAACAAAGATTTCTCCCCACAACCCCACCCGGAATGCAGAATTTGATACAAGAGGTAATCTGTTCCTTTGTGGGCTGAAAAAAATCTGGTTTACGCTGGTTTGAACCAGTGGAATCTCTTGTGGTTAAGCCTTCTGCTGTGACTAAAATCAAAACTGCACTGTGGAGCATGCGAGGGTGGGTGCGCGCGCGCCTTGGTGTGTATGTTGTGAGGCGCGTCACGTGACTCCCAGAACTCCCGAATTTTTTTTTAAAGCTGATAACGCCACCGCCGTCTCTGTCCGCATACAGATAACGAATAAATGCTGAACTCTATTAACCGCCCTTTACACATTATCGTGGGTCGAACACACAATTTTCTGAACTTATGATGACAGTCTATTTATTTTGCTAGAAACCCCCAGCACGAACGAGCAGATTTGTGCCTGGTAATGATCTGCTCTGCCGGGGCTATATGAAATGATACCAACCTTCTTCAGATCTTGCGGAATTAAATTGACCGACTTCACCCCCTGGTCTGTAGCTGAAGTTTGACACACTTTACGCACAGCAAGCCCAAATCGGAACTTAAGAGAACCTTGTATTAAAAAATTAAGCAATCATTATCTGTTAAATATTGCTTTACCACAAAAACTTCATCATGTTGGGAACTATTCTACCCCTTTATATATTTTAAAAATCTTCTTTGTAGGATTTTCTCAAAGTCATTGGATCAATACAATTTTGCATATGGCAACAGAGAGTCTATTAGTGTTCAAAACAAGAACTCGGAGTATTCTGTCACCACTTCCATACTCTACTCTGAAAGTCCATGCTTTTGTTCTATAGTCTGGTTTTTGTTTATTTTGAGAAGGGTTCTCAGGAAAGGAAATCAAGTCAAGAACTATTAAGCTTTCCACTCTGAGTAAATGCTGCATCACTGCATCCACTAGCTCAGCTCTCAAGGAAATTAAACACTGCACACTGGAGGGTAGATGAAGAATGCTTGGGACACTCATTCTTGGGAAGACAGGGACCACGTCCTCAGCACTTACAGGTGCAAAGCAGATTTTGTCCCCCCCTTCCTCTTTTTTTGGAAAATACAGGATGAGGTATATTTAATTGAATGAAATAGCTATGAGTCAGAAAAAAATTGCACAGAGGAGTTGATTTGGAATGCAATTAAATGGATACTGTGCTGAGGACATTAAAAACACTCTTAAAAAATCCTTAGTTGTACAAACAGTGGCATTATTATTATATAAGTAAATTATTGTCATTGGTAGCCAGCTAGAAGTTCATAGCCATGTGCATCAACAGTCAGTTGTAGACGTCTAACAGAACTGGCCATAAGTGCCAAAGAGATAGAGCTAATTGCTACTGTATTCACACTTGTCCAGCCAGCCACAAGGAAGCCACAGCATGAAGAAGGGGGTACACAAGGCACTGGAAATGAAGTCAGTACTTTACACATTTGCAGTCATACTTACCGATTATTTTGTTCTTCCCCTTACGATCACTCTATATATTTAGTTGACAGATATATGCTAATTTAAGTGACTATGACTAATTTTGTTTATACCCAAGCTTTATGTGTATATTAAAAGTATATCATAAATATGTGACAAGAAGGCCTGAAAGCCAGTGTGTCAACAATCCTTGTGAACAGAAATTCTTTCTGGGTAGAAGGGTTTCTTATATAGATTGTGGGTAGTCCCCCCACCCAGAACACCCACCTTCACAGCTTCTGCTCTATAAAAAATGTATACGAAGAGCCATTAAAACCTTTTCTGTAGAGAGACCCTCTGCTCTGACTGCTGAGTCAGAATAAGACTGATAGAGAATAAAAGTTATTTTCAAGTGACATCTGAAGCCACTGGTTAAGGGTGTGCTCATTTAAATTCCTACATTATGACAAAGAGTCTCAATACAGGATTTAATGACTTCATCGTGGTATGGAAATTCTGCTCTGCATGGTAACAAATTATCCAAAAAGCTTAGCATGATCTCTTTGAACTTTCACACCTCATTCAAATTTTAGGCTGAGAAGTTCACCTGAGTCCTAATCTACCATTTACATGTTCTCACGACCGTAGCGCCGTGCTGCATTGACTGAAGTGACAGCCGCTCACAGCCAACTTCCGGCTCCCCGAGCACTCACCGAATTTCTAAGTTTGATTCATATAAGTCCAGGGGAAATCTCTGCATAATCACTTTAAAGTGACAGAGATATAATTTGAAAAATTCAGAAACTATGAGCTCAAATCTATTATTGTGGAATATGTTTCTTTAGGCATAAGAAACGTAAGGCTAATGTTTTAGGTGCATTAAATGTCCATTAAGAGAAGTGAACAAGCTTTAAAAAGGCTGCTGTCAGGGAACTGCACCATCAGTGCAATGGAAGCCTGGGTTAGACAGCGCACCCGCCTTCCTGTGCCTTCTCCATCAGCCAGGGCTCTCAGACAGGGAAGCACAGCTTCCAAAAGAACTACATGGAAGCTACACATACACTTCTTTTTGGTTTTTTTTTGCAAAAAAGATAATGCCTTTTTTTTTTTTTACAGTCATTAGAGAAGAAAACTGTGATTCATTCATCCACGAGGCAACGAGGCATGCATAATTCAAACGCCACTTTTAAAAGGCAGAAAATATTTTCTCATTCTCACATTATTTAATCTATTATGAGTAAAACCCCCTCACAACATTACCGTTCACTTTCCTTCCGCCCCACCCCACTTCAGCTGCTCTCACATTCCAGTCAGGGAAGTTGAAATTGCAAGTCAAATCTGAGCGATGTCTGAATTCAGGCTGATACCATCCAAACAGTGAAGGAGGTGAACAAAACAAATGGCCTGCTCGGTAATAATTCTCCCATTTTTTTCTGGTGGATGATGGGTGCCTTTGTCACACCAGCCTCCTCCCAGGTTACAATGCTCACATGCTGGTGGTGTGTAATCTAGTATCAATAAACATAAACTCCTTGAAGTGGGAAGTGCATTCTGCAAATTTTAGCATATTGGACGGATGTGCTACATCTTCCTATCAAATCACAGTTCTGTTTTACCCAGTGAGTGGTTCATGCAGGCTGAGAAGCAACCCTTGGAAGACCTGCCTTAGTAAACACATTTAGGTCTTACCTATGATGCTCCCTGTTACCGATCAGTCCCCAGGGTTGTGTGAGACTTTTCAAAATCAGTTCTACACCAAGCAAGCGTCTTGAAACACTTTTTAAAAGAGTTGTATATCTCATATATGAACTATGTGAACTTAGGATGTCTGCAGTATTAATTCAAAGAAAGTAGTAGGATGCTAACTAGACTCATGACATGACTGTGCCGTCCAATGAGGAACAGCAGACAAGTTGCAAGAACCTTTGAGAAGGTATTGTATCATCTCTTTTTTCCGTCTGCAGATCCTAAGGTGCACACAGAGCTTACCCTACTGCTACTGTCACCATGGTCACTCGACAGAAGCAGGGCAGGCCTCTGCCTGGGTGTGCACAAAGTCCCACACTGGTGCTAGCCATTTGCATTTTGGTGAATGTATTTTTAAGAAGCGACACAATAGGAGCCAGGGCTGTGCTGAATTTTGAAAGCTTACTTTCATTTGTTTTGCTGCGAGTGTTGATTTAATTATGCTGCATTCCTATCAAAGCTGCATTATGTACTTTTTTATTCCTCTTACATGTGTTTGAGGTGAAGACCTTGGCTTTGTCTGCAAACAGCGTGTTTCAAGTTATTCCTTAAGTACTAAATAATAAAGAAAAGAGAAGAAAAGAGTTTTTAAAAGATAGCAGAGAGTGATCACAAGGTAAAGGGTTAAATGTAAGATCTCCAAGAAACATTTTGAAGTTGATTAAGACTCCAGCTTTGCATTAAACAGTATCGCTTCCACATGAGTTGCTGCTAATACTGTTAGGGAGCAGCTTGAGAGCCCAGTGTGCCTGTGACCTCCTTCACCCTCCAGCCACCCACCGGGCCTTCCTCATTAGCATTCTACCTGGTTCTCTGAGGAATTCCCATCATCCCCTAGGAGCTCATTCCGTACTTCGTCACTGTAGGCGATCCGTGACCTTTTCTATAAAACAAAACAAAAAGGGAAGAGCGAGATGAACGTTAGAAAGTCAATGCATCCGAGCATTATTGGTATCAAGGCAAGCTGTCTCAAACCCTCGGGAGCCCCCTAATGGAAACCTACCGGCAGAGATGAGCAAACCTAACTCAAAGTTCCAGAACTCAGGAGCTTAATGGAAATTAGAAGTTTGTTTTAAAAAGAAAGACCAACAACGAAAGAAATTTCTGCTTTGTGCTAATGTTCTATTATTTTTCATAAGCAGATTAGAATTAATTTACTTTTCTGTATGTTGTTTGAATAAAACCACTAAACTGGAAGAAATACAGTTCTATAGCTGTACAGTTTTAAAACTCACAGATTGTAATTAAAACAGGAGTGTATGGGAGTCTCAGTAGGAAATGTACTGTACAATTTAGAGCTCTAAAAATCTCTACTTCTAGGGTAATATTCATCTCACCAACTGTACACTGGGATGCCTGGACAAGCACATCTATATTTCATCATTGTGATGTTACTATCCAGGAAGAGCAGGGATTGTAAAAACCATTCCCTAGCTAGCAGTAATTCAAACGTCTCCAACTCCTCTATAAATAATGGCCTAAGGAAAAGTAACGTTGGTGAGGGAAGGGAAGAAAGTGGGGGAAGGGGAGCAGACAGACAGACACTGGTAAAGCAAATACATTTCCCAATGCCCGTAACTAATGGCAGTGGGCTACGAGTGAACATTTTCAATGAAACTGTATTTTGTGTGGAACCTACCCTCACCTGTACAGTTAGAGGGACTCTAAGCAACTCATGTGTTATCTAAATACACACATTTGGGAAAACTGGGAGGCTCGGAAAATTAGTTGTGAGACTTGAGTCTGGTTATCAGTCCCTACTTCATCTTCACCAGTTCAGGGTTAAAGGTCATTCTGTTGCCTATTCTGCTTTTCAACTAATTATAAGTAAAAATGGTCCATTAGAAAATGGATGGGGGGAAGCTGTTATGTCTTTCCTGGGCTCCTACAGTCAACGCTTAAAGTTCTTACTTGTTCATCTATGATCTGGAAAAAATATAGTTTCAAAGGACTACCTGTAATCTATAAGCAAAAGGCAACAGTAAGATTTTGATTCGATTTTTACAGTAGTCAATGAGTAATGCTGCTTGGTCTAAATCAGCTCATTATACCTTCAATCATATTATTTAAAGGAACCTCAGACAAGAACAACCACTGAGTTTCAGATCCTTTAAAAAGCTAGCCTTTCCCAAGTGGGTGCCTTATCTGAAGCACAAAACACAGGAAATACTTTTTTGGACTATTTTCGCAATTCTCCCAAGTGTGGCACATAAAAGAGAATTTGGCTTATTGCATATAATTCAGTTTATTGCTTTTCTGGATGTAATTAAGCAAATGATATGCTGGATCTAGCAGAATCCAGTTTTAAAAGGCTTCCTGGAATATCAGTAACCATGCACACCACCCAGATATTTGTTTTAGGAAAACAATGTCGTGTCATAGAATTCTAAAGGTAACTCTCCTTCATCTGAGCCTAGAATCTCGGGGTCATGATGCTCAGCTGAGAGTTTCTTCTGTCTTATAAATCAGCTCTGATAAACTAAGGAAAACAACACAGAGCTATAGAATACTTCAGGATAAAGGACACAGAGGCACCCACCCCAGCCTGCCCAGTGTCTCCCTCTTCAACAGTACTTTCCTGCCACAAATATCTGTCCTAAAATTTAGCAGCTGCAATAGGTCTCTATGAGTAGATAAATAAAACCACAATGATGTTGCAGGGAGAAGAACAAATCAGACACAAGTCCTTGGTACATGGTCAGTAAAGGCTTCTATATGCGATCTCTTCAAAGCTCAGGAGTGGCCCAATGCATTCATTTGTGAACTCGCCAGACATTTTTTCACCACAAAGAGCATATGCTTAACCTGTTTCTCTTGCTGAAGCTACTATGGATTGCTCATTTCTACTGACTTGATACAGAAGAGTATTTTAAAATGCTAAGTTACAAGGTCAGTCCATTTCATGGTCTTAGTACAATACTTCGATCATGCCAAACCTCTTTGCCCATTTGAAGAGCCCCACCATCTCAGTCTCAAACCAGCCAGCAAAAGTATTTTACAGCATTAAAGGAAATGAGAACCTTTAAGACAGGCCGATGTATCAGAGCTGCCTTTTGCATTATTCATTTCATCACAATGGGGACTAAAACATTCCACAGGATGCAAAAATATCATATGGAGATTGTTTTTGTTTTCTTCCCTTTTCACCAAAATACCAACAAATTGGCATAGACTGTTCAACTCCATTATGTTCTTATTTAGATTTAGCATACTTCAAATGAAGAAGAAATTACAAATGTAGAACCCTGAATATCTAATCTTGTTCTGGTTAGGAGGTGCTGCTTTGACAAGCAGCAATTAAGAGAATACTGGCTCAGCCATGGAGGAGGATGCACCCACAGTTATAGGGTGGTATCCATGAGAGTCATTTCTCACCATCGGGACAGTAGAGGCTGGTCTTGGAGGGCTTTTCTGGATGTAATTAAGCAAATGATATGCTGAGTATAACAAAGTGGTTCCTGGCAGGACTGACTTAAAAAATGAAAAGACATTTTGTTGCAAATATCAGGAATAACTCCTCATGAGAATGGCATAAAATGTGAAAATGGGACTCTGCACTAAAGTTCCATTTCCAAAAATAAAACAAATCCAGGCTGTTCTTTATTAAGAATTATATTTGGAAGCCCAACATTGGTATTTTCTCATAATTTCTTAACATTCAAATTCTTAAGTAAGCTGACTGTATGTAATTAGCCATACTCCATTCTTTGACGTCACCATTGCACTGCTTGAAAATAACAACAACAACAACCAAGATATAAATAAAGATGAAATTCTTTTGAATGACAAATGGCTTGTTTTAAGGATAACTGTTCCTAAAACATCAATGTTATCTTTTATGGAATGTTAAAAACCTCATGCTTGATTACTAAGTATCTACATAATACTTTAGTTTAGAAGATTCTAAGTTAATGAACTGAAACCTTTATTATATCTTTATAAGCCTAAAATATTTTTACTTTATTATTAAAACTATAAAATCTGTACTTTAGCCAAATGCAAGCATGAGAATTTGAGCTGGAAATGTCACACATTCAGCTACAGTTTGAAGGAACCCAATTCATAATGCATTTTATAAATAGTTAATGACTTCCATACATAAGCTAACCAGGCAAATCAAGAAATTGTCAACATTTTTAGTCTTGGTTGTCAGTTACCACTGTCTACTGGTGCTTTACGTGTGGCTTCAGGAGAGGTCCGAAACTGTGCAGTTTGTAATCTTCTGCAATTTCCGGCCCATACCATCAGGGTGGAAAAGCTTCAAATGATAATATTTCAAAACATACACACATGTGCACACACATGCATACACTCACACTCATTTAAGAGCAGTCCTCACTTTAGTTGTGTGCTTATGTAAAACTTACTTTTTCTATGATTTATATTTCATACTTCAAATGAACTAGATACAGTTGAAAAAACTCTATGGAACAGATACGACAAAAATGTGACACATTACCAACAGACTTCTTTCCCCCGAGAAGTTTGAGGTACCAAGTTTCTCTCAATACTCTAAAATAATGACAAAAGTGAGTCTGTAGTTATGAAATTAAGAATTCCAGATGTAAAGAGATTTTGGTTGATATGAACAGGATGCTTGCTTACTGATTGGCTGGTTTTCTTAAATTCAAACAGAGGCACTTGTTCAGGTTGGTCTAGAAATTTGGCTTGAAATAATCTACCTGCTTGACCTACACTTTGACATTTCCCAATTGAGCTCACTGTGTCTGTGGGCACACACTGCAAAACTGGGAACAACATGAATTAACTTAGTTTAAATTAATTAAAAATTGTCATCTCTGGTACTGCTTGTTGTATGACTCTATATGGGACACACAGTATCTGCAACCAGAATAAGACTCTACAGCCTACCACAAGCAATAACATAACAATGAGGTTGGTTTATTACTAAAGCATATATGAGAATTTAATTTCCATGTTGTGCACATGGCAAAGCAATTGCTTAAATTGCCTCACCTGGGAATTTAATGCAATGTTATCATCAGACCAGCCACATTGTAAATAGATTTATAATGCTTTCCATGTGCTGTGCTCAGTTGCATATGAATTAAGTAATGATCTGGTATTACAATAAAATCAGCTAGTTCCCACACCTGGCAAACAGGATATTTCACTAAATTAATAGCCATACAGCTACATCACAAGGCATAGGAGAGGAAACCATCTCCAAGGCATTTGACTTGAGTCTTACATGGGAAGCAAATAACACCACGGATATGTACAATGTCACTATACTGAATGAGCTGTTCAAGACAATCTGTTCCTAACATCTGTATTACTGAATTAAGACTTTCTCATTCCCATTCACTCTTGGCCTAATTTCCTTCATTCAGTACTCTAATTACTAATCAGCAATCCGCAACATTCACAAACACCGAGAAAGTCCTTTATTCTAATCTACATGCTGCAGACAGCCAAATAATTGATACAAAGTGCAATGTGGTTTTGGTATAATGAAAAGAACAGCTTGTCCCACTTCCTAATCAAATTGGTCTATAGCAGCAATAGTTAATAGATTTCTCTATAGGTCTAAAACAAACTACTCATGCTGGCCAGACTTTTCCAATGCTTCCACCATGGTTTTCAGTCTCCTTATATTTAATAATGCCCACAGTTACTAGGTGACACACCTATTAAAACCTGCTATGCTTTCTGAGCCAAAGAATTTCACTGCTCCAAAGAACTTAACTGCTTCTGTTATAATTAACACATTGGGATATCTACAGAGCACTATGAAATTGTATTTGTTAGCAAGCCATATGACTGTTGGCCATCACTTCTTACCTAATTTTATCTGGTTCTAATTAAATAACATCACAGCACTATAATGTCCAGCTAGTATGTTTGAAAATACATATACCTCAGCACCAAGTACTCATTCTCTAAGCACACTTCTGTTTGTCCACAGCTAGGTTCATCCTTCCAGCCACAGAGTAATTTCTGTGACAACATCTCACCCTACACAGTTCAGATAAAGGCAAAGCAAACTCACAGGCAAGGGTCTGATTACTAGCAAGTTGTTAGGATGAAAAGGCCCAGGGAGCTGAATGAGAAACACAGACACACCTCAGCCAGCGATCCTGGTCACTAGGTCTTCTGAGCATCACGTTCTTTATCTCTAAAATGTGATCTTAACACTTATTTCTTGTGGTTATTGCATGTATTTAAATATAAACAAATGTAAATCTTTCTTAAGACTTTGGCTAGGATAGCCTCAGGAAGCACATTCCTCCAAATACCAGCTGATAAGACACATAAGGATGCAATGAAGCTGATATACACACATGACTAAGAATACAAATTAGTGCATCCTTCCTAAAGATGCATTTCCAACACACCAAAAGGAGCTTGAGAAATTCCACATACTTTGACTTAATAAATCTGATACAAATGGTGCTGCAATTTTGGGTGGTTTGCAAAAAAAAAATAAAAAAAAAAAACCAAACAAACCCCAAATGTAATTCTTCAGTATTATTAAAGAAAATCAGTTCCTGTTTCTTTTAAGGAATTATTCCACTAAGCATGGCTGTCCTTGCTCAACTCTTTAGACACTAAAAAAATCTTTAAACTTGAGAGTTAAACATCAAGGGCCTGGTCAGCATGTTGCCAGTACTTAGCATCAGTGATGGAAATAAATATTCTCATTTTTATAAGATACTTATTTACTTACTGTGTGTGTGTGTGTGTGTGTGTGTGTGTGTGTGTGTGTGTGTGTGTCATGCTATATATATGGAGGTCAGAAAACCACTTGTAGGTGTCAGTTCTCTCCTCCTACCATATGAATTCTAAGCTGAGTCACCTCAGTGATGCAGGAATTTATACTTTCTATCCAGCACTAACTCAAGGCCAAGGGACCACACTCATGTCACCAGAGAGGAAATACAAACACGCCCTGCCACTAGGCATCACCAAGTGGGAAAACCAACTTAACATGAGAGCATCAGATAATTCTTTGTTCTTCAGGATAGAATACTAGGCAAACAGACTTAAATATCTACAACTTTTTAAAAAATAATCATTCATTATTTTCACTTCTACTTTCAAGTATATTTGACATATTTAAAGTGGGTTTGTATGTTTTAGCTGTACATTATGAGATAAATTACATCACATTTCTTAATTACTTTCTTAGAGTGAGCCATAATACACACATGAATATTTCTGTGCATATTATGAGGTTCTCTGTGTATATATAAACACAGAGACTCACACAAATCCATATGCAATCCATATGGAAAAAGAATTCTTTGTGCTGCGCAGTGCTAAAATAGACTTTCATTTAGACTAGGAATGCTAACTGCATTGCTGCTACATCACTTAATGATTTGCAAAACAGGCAATCCCAGAACTCAGGTACCTGCACCTCTTCATTTCCTCTTCCAGCATTTCCAAACTTGGTCTGAGATTTCCGTCTAACACTGGTATTTCAAACTTGAGTTAGATGGGATCACAGCCCCACTTGTTTGCACATACTTGTAGTTTACAATTTTTGACACTGATACTAAATATAGTATGGCCATATCTTAAATTATGCTGCCTTGTCGATCAACAATTAAGTTACCTCAATCAGAAAATCAGCTTATGTTAAAATGTCCAGATGTTGGTATCAGCATCTGGAATTGTATAATTATGCAGTGAAAGAAATCCAATTCTTTAAAGTCTTTCTAAGTGCAAAATAAAATAATTCCACAGACTTAACCTGAAATATCACCCACACTGGAAATGATACTCTGATAAATGAAAGCCATGCTGTTGCAGAATATTACTTTAAGGTATGTTACATTTATTTATGCTCTGGAACATTTGTTTAATGATGCAAAGATGTGTTGCATTCTTTTATGTTGCATTTGTTTAACTCTGTGAAGCTGTGTTACTTTGCCTGTCTAAAACACCTGACGGCCTAATAAAGAGCTGAACGGCCAATAGCAAGGCAGGAGAAAGGATAGGCAGGGCTGGCAGGCAAAGAGAATAAATGGAGAAATCTGGGAGGAGAAGAAGGAGTGAGAGAGGAAGAGGATGCTAGGGGGCCAGCCACCCAGCCACAGAGTAAGAAAGAAGATATACAGAAGAAAAAGGTAAAAGCCCAGAGACAAAAGGTAGACAGGCTAATTTAGGTTAAGAAAAGCTGGCAAGAAACAAGCCAAGTTAAGGCCAGGCATTTATAAGTAAGAAAAAGTCTCTGTGTGGATTTACTCAGGAGCTGGGTGGCAGACCCCCAAAAGAGCCAAAAAGAGTAGAGGAAAAACCAACCAACAACACCATTCAGCAGATGTTTTGTTTGATTTAAACTCAACTACTAAAGCAGGATATATAAATTAATGTAATTAACTCACACAATTATAATTTCTCTATGGAATATGCCCACAGCCATAATTTTGGTCATTTATATATCCAAGAACAAATGATGCTGGGGGCTCCATGTAACTGACCCAAGGAATCATACCAGGCATCCTGCAGACCATAATAGAATTCAAAAGTGGTTGGTTTTCAGCCAGAAGATGAGTGCTCTACCACACCACAGGACTTAGACCTCCCAAGGAGAACAAGTTTCCCATGGTGGTATTCTTTCCATCACCTTCTTCTATTGGACACACACCACTGAGACAGGCTCTGGTCTTTGGGTCCCAAAGGCAAGGCTGGCTACACTACTCTTCTTGTTATATAAATTTATCATCTATAAAACTCTTAGCTTTTGTTTCAGGTCATCCTCCTCCAAAAACAAATGATAATCACAATAAGTCTTAGCATACACACTGGTGTCAACACCTGGAATATTGACAACAATAACTCTAAGGGTTGGAGAATGACAAATACTTAAAGTTAAATGTTTACTTGCTGGGCGGTGGTGGCGCACACCTTTAATCCCAGCACTCGGGAGGCAGAGCCAGGTGGATCTCTGTGAGTTCGCGGCCAACCTGGACTACAGAGTCAGTTCCAGGAAAGGCGCAAAGCTACACAGAGAAACCCTGTCTCAAAAAACCAAAAAAAAAAAAAAAAAAAAGTTTTACTTGACAGAATAAAATCTCTGATGTCAGAGGATGAGTCACAGCCACAACTGTGGGTGTTAGTGAACTATGTTTCAAGACTTACTCTTCAAAGACTGCACCATGATCTACTCATGTGGCTGCAATGAAAGCCACGCCAGTTACACAAATGTGTCAAGAACCTAAACTGCCTACAGACACACTGTACAGTTACTCTGAAATTCCAACTGAACCCAGTCATCTCACAGATAACAATTCTATAGTCATTCCCTCTTGCTTATTTTTGGACCACTTTAACAGATTCTTTATTTTAAAATATGCTGCTATAGTGAAGTAATGGTACCCAGTGTTCAGGGCTGCATGATATTTTCAATGCTTTATGGATACAGCCAGTAAATCTGCAGGGCATAGGCAACATCTGAAGTCACTGTTGAAATAATACTTCTGTATACTGTGAAAAATGTGTTGCTCTCATTGTTAATAAAAAAAAGATGATTGGCCAATAGCTAGGCAGGATTTTTGGAGCAGAGAGAATACTGGGAAGAAGAAGGGTAGAGTCAGAGGAGTCACTAGCCAGACAGAAAGGAAGCAGGACATGCAGGAGAGGTAACAGCCATGAACCTCGGGGCAGCACATAGATGAATAGAAATGGGTTAATTTAAGTTGTAAGAGCTGGCTGAGACAAGCCTGAGCTACCGGCCAAGCATTTATACTTAATATTGTCTCTGTTTGGCCATTTGGGAGCCTCTGGTGTGACAGAAAAGTCCGCCTAGCAATGTGGGGCCTGAATTTCCACATAGGGCCTGAGAAAGCTAAAAACAAAAACAAACAAACAAACAAAAAAACCTAAGTAAAAACACCTGGCTCAGCACAAGCACCAGCATCCCAGAGCTGGGGGTTTAAATTCAGTTCCTGGTTAAGAAACAGAGCTCTCAGGCAGGCCCATGAGGCATAGAGCTTGTCTCTCATAGACCTAGGTGCTGGGCAGAGCCCACCACCAAAGCTGAGGCAGAGGTCCTAAACATACAATTTAGCTATTTAAAAGCTCATGCAAACAGAAAAAGATAGCAATATGCAGTAAAGACGGATTCAGATGGAAAAAAAACCAAACCTCTAAACAAGTTACAAAATGGCATAGGCTTAAGAAAGAAAAGAAAATGGGTATAGACAGTCATAGAAAAAATAGTTTAAAAATAATTAAGTGAAGTCTTTAAAGAGAGTAAAAGTAATATAAAAAAGTCACTAAGATGGAAAATGCACAGGGAGTCTGGGTTCTGTATGATACTGTGTTGTCTTTGAATTTTTTGACTGTTGATGAATGAGTGACAACTGCTAAGACATCTTGGATTATAAAGGCTGCTGGATTAAACAAACCTATATATTTTTAAAATGACTTGACTTCAAAATGGAAGTCAAAAGATACGTTGCTTTGGGGAAGAGTTTATGCTGTTGTTCCCACAGAAAATGGAAGGCTGTGAATTCATTCCAGGTTGAGATGGATCAGGTTTGATCGGGGCAGAACCCCTGAAAACCTGACTACAGACATAAAGAAATAAACCTAGAAAAACTACAAAACATGTAACATATATTTTACTTTCTCAAACATAAAACAAAAAATCATCTTTGGCTAACTTGTGTACAACACACAGTCTATACTCGTATTAATACAGAAATGTGTGTTACCTTTAAAAGTTTATGTATTTTCAGAACAAGGAGACCAGACACCAATGAAAATGGATAGCCCAGGTGATCCAGCAACTCAAAATGCCTCTGTTACAGTCTCCTCAAAAGTCTGCATCCAGAACATCTCCAAGTCTGTTGGCCGAGATGGTCCAGCCTCACAAACTACTCCAGCCAAGACCGAGCAATTATCCTGATTTTCTCAAGGTTCCCCCAAAGACACCAGTGCCCACAGACAACAAAAAGTAGTCTAGAGAACAGCATCCCTACTCCCAAGAGATGGGGTATGGGGTGGGTTTTGGTTATTCAACAAATTATGGATATTTGTCATTGTTTAGGGGGTTGGTTAAAAACTGTTATTGGTTTTAGTTAAAAAAACAGGCTAAACAAAAGTTACATTCAAAGATACCTTTATAAAGGAAAAAGGGGGTATGATATAGTAATGATAGTGGAATTTACTTTAATCCAAAAAAGCAACTATTAATCTCAAAGTATTTTACATTGGTATAGATTTTGGTTTATTGATACAAATTTAAAGTTTTTTTTATACTATATGTATGTTTTTACTCTTGCTTGGAGTATTGTGCTTATACAGCTCATTTAAAAATACAATTAAGTGTAATTAAGAAATACAGGTTAGTAGTTAGTCATCTATAATAAAACTTGTAGTCATATTAGGCATGTTTTCAAGGTTAAACAGATATATTTAGATAGGTAGATGTCTTCAAGCACTTCAAAGACCTAAAGAAGATGGCATTTAACATGTTTTAATAGTATAAGACTTTTCTTGACAGTGAGACACGTCTGCTCCTGGCAACACCAATTTACTTCAGAGAAGATGATGGGCATGGAAGAACCTCCATATGGAATTTGGGTTCCTTATGCCAAAAGCTAGCCATTTGGGCAAAGGAACTGCTCTTGCTTCAATTGCTAACAGTATACTGTCCAAACTGGGCCAGCAGGACAAAAATGAAAGCAACTGCCAAACTTTGCCAAGACAAGGTAGGACAGTCCTTCAAAATTTCCTGCTTCTCAGAAAAATCTGTCAGATATATTAGGCCTGTAGGCCAAAGATGGATGGCCCAAGATTATAGAAGAACTTTGGGTGACTATCCAGGCAGCCAGATATCCCTGTCATTAGGTAGCATTTCACCCTTCTGGGGTCTTTGATGGAGTTAAAGACTAAATAATTAGACTCAAAGTTTTCCTTAGTTATGATAAGAGGTAAACTAGGCATAAAACCTTAGACTCACAAAGATAAGATAGATAATAAAATTTTTTCTCTAAATTTACCAAATATAATTAGACTGGATATTGTAACTGCAATTCTTACTTGATAACTGTTTTTGTTCATATCATTTTACTATGTTAAAGTTAAAACCTTCCTTTTTAATTAAACAAAAAGGGGGAAATGTTATGGAATAAATCTTTTTGTATACTGTGAAGATGTGTCTTTGCCAAAGCGCATTCTCATTGGTTAATGAAGAGCTGACAAGCCTATAGCTGGGCAGGAAGACATTGGACAGGAGAGCCAAACTGGGAGGATGCTGGGAAGAAGAGCAGAGTCATGGAAATCTGAGGAGTCACCATGAGACGTAGAGTCAGCAGGATGAGCAGTACATACATAAGGTAAACAAGTCCCACTGGAGCATATAGATTAATAAACGGGTTAATTTAAGTTATAAAAGCAAGCTAAAAACAATCCTAAGCTATCAGTCGAGCATTTGTAATTAATAATAAGTCTCTGTGTGGTTATTTGGAGAGTGGTTGGACAGAACTGACTGATGGTCTAGACAAAAAACTCCACCTGCACACTGTAGCCCAAACTTTCTTTTAAAACACTTTGAAAGTTACTTCTGTACTAGGCAGATTCAAAAATAACCTAATAAAGTATAAATATTAACATCTAATTCATAAGCAAAACATCTTTTCTAAAACCTTTTCCATTTAAAATAAATTAAAATCCTGCCTACTCAAAGGCTTTGCTTTAGCAATCAAGTAGTATTTTTTTTCATCTCTAATATTTTATTCTCTACTTATTTCTTCCTTTAAGTTTACATATACTTCTAAGGGTACCTCAGCTTTCCATATTTTAAAAACTTCTATCATCTTGGACCATTCTTTCTAGCTGGTACCCAGTCTCCCTTTATCCTTTCCTTCTCATCCAAGCTACTTAAATATGAGACTGACAGTAACCATCTACTGATGTCCCATTCGCTCCTTAACTTGCTATAAACAAGCCTGTCCTACCACTCTTCAAGTGTCCCCAGGATGCCCACAGATTTACTATCTGTCACAGTCTACTGACTCTGTTTATTTAAATAACTTTTTATTTTGATAGTTTTAGATTTATATAGAAGTTACAATGGAAAAAGAGAGTTCTCATTCAGGCCACACCGGTTGCTATCAGTTAAGGAGTCACATGTCCATTCTCCTCTCATATTAGATTGCATGTCTCCTTGGCTCCTCTGACTTGTGATAGTTTCTTGGTCTTGCTTTTGATGATTCTCAAATTTTAAGCAGTTCCCTCAATTTGGATTTGTCAGAATTTTTTTTTTCTGGACTAATAATCTGGAGTTCTATGCTTCTAAGAGAAAGGACAGAGGGAAAGTGCTATCTACCACATCAAATCAAGGCCACTTACTATCAACAAAATGTCACTGTTGATGTTACTCTTGATCTCTTGGCTGAAGCAGTACTTGTCAGTCCTCTCTACTGTGCAGTAAGTTACTCAGTTACCCCTTCATATACTGCACTCATAATACAAGGACATTGAACTCCATCTCCATCAGGACAGTGTATCTGTAAAAATCATTTGATATTCTTCTGTGAAGGAGATTTTCCTACTTAACCACTCTTCAATCATTTGTCAGTATGAACTTGTATTTATTTGTTCTTTGGGTTATTATCTAATACTACTTCATTTATTTGTTGCTTAATTTGAATGAGCTTCAGCTTCAGTCTCCTTCTTGATAGGCCCTCTTGATGTAGTGTTGCTATCACCCTGCACTTCATCAGCTTGCTCGGCAGTCTCAGCAGCAACCTCTGTAAGAATCCCAGGCACTGCCAGTCTCTGCCCAATCCCCTTCATCATCACTTCTTTCTCAATCTAACCATGAATGTTCTCTTCATCCTTAGGCCATTTCTCACTCATCCGTATGGTCTTATCTGTACCCATCATCTACTACCGAGAAACTGTTAAACTCACAAATCCAATTTCTCCTGGGTATCTTAACCTAAGGCAGTGGTTCTCAACCTTCCTAATGCTGCACTCTTTAATACAGTTCCTCATGTTGTGGTGACTCCAACCACAAAATTATTTTGTTGCTACTTCATAACTGTAATTTTGCTACTGTTATGAATCGTAATGTAAATATCTGATATGTAGGGTATCTGGCATGTGACTGCCCCACAAAGGGGTCACAAGCCACATGTTGAGAACTGCTGACCTAAAGGCATCTCTAGCTCAACACGGTCCTGGAACATTATCTTTCTTCCATACAGATTCTTCCTGTTTTCCTTTACTCAATAGTAAAGTGATGTTATGCTGCATATGATATTCTAAGATACACACATAAAAACGAACTCATACTCCCCCTTATTTCTCTAATCTGTCAATCAGCAGGTTCTAGCAATTAAACCCTTATTTTTTAAGAGTATCTCCACCTGGAGCTCTTTAATATATTTTAAGGATGTCTGTTACCTTTTGCATTCAATCAATTCCTTCTTCATAATTGTGGCTACCACACATTTCATCCTTTGGGAGATAATTCTACAGAAAGACTCACATGTTTTTAGACAGAGGTAAGCCAACAGGGACGTAGTTTCACTTCTTCATCTTGGGAAGAAACAAAGACCCCTTCAACCTAATCTCTAGCAGACTATCAGAGCTGAAGAAGAATCGCTGCCTAAAGATGTAACTTACTTCAAAATAACAATGTTAAACAGAAAGCAACTTCATTCAGCAAAAGCCAATGTGCTGTGGGAAAATGCTCAGCAACTATACTCCTCCAACTTTAGAAGCCTATACCACATTCCTCTTTAATTTCAAGTCCAGGAACATCTCATATCAGCTGTTATTGCTCTCATGAGGTAGCCAGTCCTGTTTTGATTATGAAGGAGCGGTGTGCATGCATATTTCCCTCTGTGTGATTTTAGACCCCACGAATACGGATCACCTCTGTTATCTGCATGAAGAAGCTCTGCTACAAGCCTGGCATTCAGGTTGCTTTTATCTCCAAGACCCCAAATTGTACTGTTAGGCAACAGAGGGCACTTATCTAGATTGAACTGTCAGACAAATAGATGTTCGTCAGCCATTCAATTTGTGTTGGGGAATATGCCAACAAAAACAAAACCCAGCAATTTAAAACAACAAACCCATCCTCTACTGACAAGAACAAATTGCTGTATTTCAAATGAATAAGAATTACGATAGATCGCATATCCTGACTGTATGTGCTTCAGAAAGAAAAATATTCTTAGAACTAATATTGCCTGCTTTTTTTTTTTTTTTTGGCAGTAGTGAACATCAAGCAAGCATGGAACATGTTTAAAATTAATAACTGTAAGAGAAAAACAACAAGCAGGAATTAAATGTCATCAGAGGAGAGTATGGCTCTCTGGTAGTTTCAAAAGCAACATTCAGTGGCTGCCAAAGGTGACATGCTCTGGGCCCTAAGCTTGTTCTTAGCCTGTGGTCCTTCCAGGGAATCGGTGCATCTTCAAGGAAATAATCTGAGGAGCGAGACCAAAATTCTTGAACCTAAACTGATTCTGGATCTGTTTTGTTTTTTGATTTTTCGAGACAGGATTTCTCTATGTAGCTCTGGCTGTCCTGGAACTCGCTCTGTAGACCAGGCTGGCTTCAAACTCACAGAGATCGGCCTGCCTCTGCTTCCCAAGTACTAGGACTAAAGGCGTGCACCATCAGTGCCTGGCTGGCTCTGTATATTCTAGGTCCACAAGAACAAAGCTTTAATGAACTGACCTCACTGGTTACAGTGACTTAGACAATTTAGAACAATGTGCAAGGGTGATTTAGTCAAAGTTGGTGTTAGTCCTAAATATTAAAGTTGTCCATAAGTCAATTACATACAGCAATAGAGCTTTAGGAATAAAAAGAACACTGATTTCCCCATCAATTATCTGAGCAGTTTAACATCTCACGCTATGGTGTCCCTTACACCACATCTTCATTCTGGAACTTAAATAGCTGCTCCTTATTCAGAATCTAATGTACCCTTCTCCTGCATTTTGGAGCTAATGCAGCTGCTCCTTCAGTCTGGTCTAATGCAGCTGCTCCTTCAGTGTGGTCTAATGCAGCTGTCCCTTCCATGAGATTCAGTTTTGGAGCTGAAGAGACAGAAACTACTGTGAAAGATATCAGTAAACACGAGAATTTACCCCTATGATCAGCACTCACTTGAAACAAAAAATGAGTTTCTAGCACAAAAGACGTCACCGAGTCCGTATAGTTTTATTACAAAGAAACTTTACAGTAGAAGATATTTACATTCTGAAATGAGTTTCCTTCTGCTAAAATCGTGAAATAACATCTTGAGACTTTAAAAATCCTGTAACAGGCCTTATGTATTGTGGTAACAAGTTATTTCAAGACTTAAAACTTTTCTAAAGAACAAACAAGAAAATAATAAAGTCCATATAATAAAATATATGAAAAGGACTTCCCTAAGAGCAGTTAAGATGATAATAGAAAGATCAGGTAATATAAAGCCTCAAGTTGCCTGCATGTTTGGTAAATAATTGAGCTGTGGGAGCTGGGCAGACAGCTCAATAGTTAGGAACACCGGCTGCTCTTCCAGAGGACCTGGGTTTGATTCCCAGCACCCACACAGCAGCACACAACTGTGTATCATTCCAGTTCCAGGGGATATAACATCCTCTTCTGGACTCCATAGGTACCAGGCATGAATGTGGTGCACAGTCATACGTGCAGGCAAAATACCCATATACACAAAATAATTACTTTTTTCAAAAACATTTGAGCCACACGACAAAAGGTATTTTTACTTTGAAGAGTTGGCAAATTACTTTTAAAACACAAGACGACGGTGGTACATTTCTGTAACTCAATAATGGGGAAGACAGGGCAGGAGGCTCAAGCGCTAGAAGCCAGCCTGGACTAACAGTGAGTCCCAGGCCAGCCCGAGCTACAGACCAGACCATACCTCCAAAACCAGAAAGTACCAGGAACAGCTCTGACACTTCCCCCAGAAAAGAACCAGAAGCTCAATACACACAACTTATTCAGTGGACTGATATGCATTATGCACGCATGTGCACACACACAGATTTGCAAAAATATGTAAATATTGATAAAGTATGTATCTATGTTCTTTGCATCATTTTTCAAACCTTTTTGAATGTTTAGGATTAGGGGCAAATATAGTTTTTGATACTAAAAGAAGTGTGAGAACATTATTGGTGAAAGTGGGGTGCAGGTTAGCTAATTGTTAAATAAATCCTCGATTAGGTAAGTAAGAGTATTAAACAAAAATATAAAACAATCTTCTTTTTTAAGTTCAGGCAACTTCAACTGTAGTTTTTACCATGTATTTTCTTTCTTCCTAGTGCATTTTGGGAATTTATTCAGACAGTTGTAAGTCAGCAGCATGATTTTGTTTCTTTAGTTTACTTACTAGTGTAGATTCCAAAACCATGGCTGAGATACTGAAAGTTGTCATTTTGAAGTAAAAGAACATTATATACTGTATGAAATGTTTGGCAATGAAACAATCTTTTTCTCAATTTTATTTCAGGTTACAAGTTTTGAAGGCAGAATTCTAAATTAGATTGCCTAGCACAGAATACATAATTTATTTATTTATTTATTTATTTTTTAGAAGTTCCTGGAGGAAAGCAGTACAGTCTCACTGGAGTGTTGTAGCACGGACCTAAAATCCTTTGCCATATTCTCAGGCCACCTGCTAATGTTCTGAACAGAGTACACACTTTCAGGCACTTAGACAAATGCCCAGTGAACTCGAACTTAACTTGGCAGTGAAGGCTTTGCTGATCTGTCTAATTTTGACTGTGATAGTACTGGACAGGGAGTGAATGTAATCCTGGTCTCTGAAAAGAACAGAGCCAATTTTGGCGCTCTATAAATATGCAATAATAATAGGACCTCAGGGCTAGAAGGGACCTTGAGAGTCCTCTAATGTGCCTCCCTCCCTCACTCACATCACCTTACACTGAAGAGATCACACAAAGACCTTAGAGAGGAGGTCCCACAACTTCCACAAAGAAGCTCGCTGACAATCACTGGTTGCTGTCGGGGTTGTTTTCTGAAATCTCACTAACCAAAGGACCGTAGTTACACACACAGTAAAGACCAGAAAACAGCTGCACACCACACTTGGCTCAAGAGCTCTGTGTGCACAGACTGGAAGACATCTGGCAACTCTGCAACCTTCCATTCAGGGAAAATGATCCCGGGATCTTCATTCATCTTCCTAATTTTCCAACCCTTTAATCATCTGAGGGAGCAGCACAGAATTCTCTCTGAATTATCTTTAGGCACAGTTGTCCCAATTGTATACAGAGATGGACAGAAGATTCTTCCAGAAACTAACATGGGCCAAAGGACACTCAGTCTAACTCCAATATGTAAACATAGGAAGGTAATTCATTTTTCTGTTTATTTTTTTTTTAAATCCCTGCCTTATATCATATGCACATTTTTTTTCTCTTTTTGCCATGCTGGGAATTGAACTTAGAACTTAGGAACGTGAGAGGCAAATACCACTAAGCTATAACACTAGCCCTGTACTCCAGTTTGGGTTTTATATTATTTGCTACCATTCGTTAAGTTTGTTTTCTTGCCCTTTGCTAAAAACATTATCAAGCAGACAAGCCTCAGATTCAGGCATTTAATGAGTCTGAGCTCAGATTCTAGCTGAGATTAAGAACCTTGTGTACTTTCAGAGAGCTTGCAAGAAAGCTTTAGGACAGACAATGAGTCTACTGCTCAATGCATAAGAGAAACGTCACCTCCCTGATGACACCACCACTGAGAAAGCCAGTGAGCCAGGAGCTCACTCCTCTAGCCACCACCAACAGACTTGTTTGCTCATGGCCACCCCTGCCTGACAGCAGATAAGGCCAAAGCCTTCCTGACTGTGAGGACCAGACAGCTCTTCACTTCCTCTTGGCTCCTGGAACTCAGTTTGGCCTCTCATTTTTGGCCTTTTAGCTTTGACTCTTTGTTGATGTGTGATCTCAACCTTCTCTGCTTTGAACCTTTGAATTTTCTAAGAACTTAGGTTCTCACTCACCCTTTTGCTCTGTCTCTTAAAGAGAAAATACTTTATCCCAAGCTCTGAAGAACTCACACAGTAATACAACATGAAAGTGTCAAAGACAATGCACTTCATTATCAGCACACTGCTTCCTAGTCAGAGTTAAATTAACTACGATTCAAATCCCAGCCCTGCTCTTGTCTGTGTGACTCTGTGGCCACAGCCTCCTAGCCATTGTTCTTGCTGGTAGATGAGGAATAGGAAAAAATACACTCTGAAATCTCTACTTTGGGAAAAATTAGAAGTAGCTATTATTCACAGACCCACATACATGGAGAAGAGTCCCAAAGCTAATGAAATCACACAGAGGCCATGTGAGGAAGGTGACAAGGCCTGGGGGGAATCACAAGAGTACTCAGCAACAGCCGGACTCAAAATACACCAGCCAGAGCAGACCATTCTGAAGCATGAAACTTCGACTTGGGGCTTTGAAATCATGAGTGTAGAAACAGGAGAAATCCAGATGTTGGTAGAAGCACCCCAGACAGGAACTGTTCAACACAGGAGAGGTTGCAGGGCTATATATACGGAAGAAGTCTGCTTCCCAGAGTATGGGAAGGAAGCACGAGAGACCACTGTTTCCATGAGCAAACACAAGCTGGAGAAACCACACAACCATAGTTTTGAACACGTACCAGAAAGCCCATGATCCAAAGATAAGAAAACCAATTTATTATATGGTATATAACTAAAGAATCCAAAGACATGTAGGGGTCTTTAAAGCACAGGAAGGAGGTGGGTGCTGGCCAGACTAAAATTTAACACATCAAGGCTAAACCATTAAAATGGCAGCAACGTAAATAAATGACATTTTATATAGGTGAGAGGTGAAAGGATTCCTCACTAACAGAACAGCCCCACTAGGGATGTTGCCAAAGGACCACATACTTGTCTGCCATGCATAAGGCCTTCAGCCTGCAAATAAAAG
>CABHPQ010143946.1:0-11982 GCA_902168405.1 Peromyscus aztecus
TTAGCTATCCTCTATTTTCCTCTCCTAGTCTTCTTCTGTGTGTGTGCATGTGTGTGCAAGTGCTTGTGTGTCTGCTTGGGCATGTGTATATGTGTGTGCATGTGCATGTGAGTGCTTGTGTGTGTGCTTGGGCATGTGTGTATGTGTGTGCAAGTGCCTGTGTGTGTGCATGTGTGTGTGTGCTTGGGCATGTGTGCATGTGTGTGTGTGCATGTGTGTGTACACATACCACAGTCCATGTGTAGAGGTCAGAGAATGACGCCGCAAAGCCAGTTGTCTCCTTCTGCCTTTAGACAGTCCTGGAAATGGAGCTCAGGTGGCCAGGCTTGTGGGGAGAGCTCTTTATCTGTTGAACCGTCCATCTGTCTGTCTGTCTGAGACAGGGTGTCACGTGGTGTCTCAGGCTGGCCTGGAACTCAGTTCATAGCTCAGGTTGGGTTTAAGCTCCTGATAGTCCTCCTGCCTCAGGCTCCTGGTTTAGCCACTGCCAACTTCCGGTCGGTCCCAGCCCTGACTTGGGCAGCAGCCACCACCAAACCATCTGGGCTCGCTGAGTCTCACAGAGGTGACAAATGCCTGGCAGGACTGAAATGAGCGTCCCATCCACAGTTGCTCAGCATTCACTGATGCTCTGTGACAACAGCTTCTGGAAGGGGCCTGGGTGTCATCGCACTCCCAACGACCCACCTCCCGTGGCCTACTTCCTTGGCTAGGCTAGGCTCCACCCCTTGAAACTTCCAGAACCTCCCAAAGCACCACCAGCAGGAGTCCTAGGAGTCTGTGGGGACTCTCCACATTCAGATGGTGACCCCTGTTCTGCACCACCAGACACCAGGCACATCTTTGTCCCCAATTGCTGCATCTAAAAATGTAGGGGGGAAAATGTAGTTATGCAAAATCCCTGGTGCAGAACTATCCCTGGGTGAGGACCGTTGGCCAAGCTGTGGTTTGGGCTATTTTCCTCTTTTAATTGTTGTTGTTGTTTATCAAGACAGGGTTTCTCTGTGCAGCCTCGCTGTGTAGACTAGGCTGGCCTTGAACTCAGAGATCTGCCTGCCTCTCTGCCTTTGAGTGCTGGGATTAAAGGTGTGCACCACCATGGCTTCCTTTTTAATTTTGTATGTTTATTTTTAATAATATGTGTATGTGTATCTGTGTATGTGCATGTGGGTGCAGTGCCCGCAGAGGCCAGAAGGTCCCCTGGAGCTAGAATTAGAAGTGGTTTTGAGCCTTACATCAGGAAAGAGCAAGTGGACATCACTTCTCCAGCTCCCCTGGTGTCCATCCTCACCTTCCACCCTGTTTGTTTTATTTTATTGTATTTTTTCAGATTTATTTATTTTATGCATCTATCCAAATATATGCATTGAGTGTATGTGCAGATAGGCGCTGCCTCGTAGGTGTGGGGAACTGAATCCTGGCCCTCTGGGAGGGCAGGAGGAGACCTCAATGGCCGAGCCCTCACCGCAGGCTGAGCCCTCACCGCAGACTGCCCTCACTTCGGGTGAGGCCTGTGTCTTGCTCACTGCTGTGTACAGCAGACCGTCTGGCCTTCAAGCTCCCATTCTCCCACCGTCCCTTCCATCTGCGGGAGGCTGGGGCTGCAGATGTGCGCCCAGCTGTGCCTGGCTTCCCATGGCCTCCCTTCCATCTGCGGGAGGCTGGGGCTGCAGATGTGCGCCCAGCTGTGTCTGGCTTCCCATGGCTCTGGGATCCAAACTCCCATCATCAGGCTTCACAGCAAGCGCTTTGCTCAGTGAACCGTCTCTCTAGCCCCCCTCCCATCACAGTCAGGGGCTGGTGAGAGGGCTCAGCGGGTGGAAGGGCTTGCCAACCCCGATGACCCGGGTTCAATCCTGGGGACCCACGTGACCGAAGGAGATGACTGACCCCTGCCAGTGGTCCTCTGATACACACACACACACACACACACACACACACAATTAATGTTAATTTTTATTTTATTTTATTTTAAGGTGCTGGAGAGGTGGCTCAGGAGTTAAGAGCACTTACTGATCTTGCAGAGACCTGAGTTCAGTTCCCAGTACCCAGTATCACAGCCACCTACAACTCCAGCTCCAGGGATATCTGTGGGCACCAGCACTCATGTGTGTGTGTGTGTGTGTGTGTGTGTGTGTGTTACACACACAATTTAAAGTAAAAATAAGTCTTTAATTTAAAAAAAAATCCACAACACAGGCAGTCTATCCGGGGCCCTCCCGGACCTTGGCTGAGGCCACACTGGGCGCCCAGGTCCTCACCGTTATCTTCATGTGCCTGCAGGCATCACCGCCGTAGCATGGAGCCTGGAAGAGAAGCTCCTGGTGGTGGGCACCCAGGATGGCGTCATGGTCGTGTGGGATGTGGAGGAACAACAGGTGGTCCACGTTCTAACAGGACACACAGGTGACGAGTGGGAAGTGGGGTGGCTACACACTGTCCCCAGAGTGACTTCACCCTCACACACTGACGTCCCTATGCTGAAACTCTGGGGTTTGGTCTCCATCAGTCAGCTAGAACTGTGTAAAGATTCACCTCACACACGGTGGCTGCAAACAAGCTTTTTATTTAAAAAGATGTATTGGGGGCAGGGGCTGGAAAGATTGGCTCAGTGGTTAGGAGAGCTTCTCAGTCTTCCAAGGATCTGAGTTCAGTTCCAGCACCCATGTTGGGGGCTCACAACTGCCTGTAACTCCAGCTCCAGGACATCCGACACCTTTTCCTGGTCTCTGCAGACACAAAGACAGACATACACACACATGAAAATCTTAGCCATATTTGAGGGAGGGGGCAGTGCTGGCGAGCTGGCTCAGCAGATAAGGCAGTCGTCAATAAGCATGATGACCTGAGTTCAATTTCTGCAACCCACATGGTGGGAAGAGAGAAACTTTCCAGGAGAAGACAACTCCTGCAAGTTGTCCTCTAACCTATACACACACACACACACACACACACACACACACACTAATAATAATAAGCCGGGCGGTAGTGGCGCACACCTGTAATCACAGCACTCAGGAGGCAGAGGCAGGTGGATCTCTGTGAGTTTGAGGCCAGCCTGGTCTACAGAGCTAGTCCAGGACAGACTCCAAAGCTACAGAGAAACCCTGTCTCGAAAAACCAAAATAATAATAATAATAATAATAAATGTTAATTAAGAAAAAAACTAAAAGGCTAGACTCACAACCAAAAAGTAGTCCCTTCTCTGCTTTCCTTTGTGTGTGTGTGGGAGGGGGAGGGCATGGACCAATGTACTTCATTAGGGTCATTTCCAGAAGCAGGGTGACCAGAGGAGCATGGGCTCCTTGCAAATGCATCCACCACTGAAGAAAACATCTCCCTCCCCATGAAGTGCCTGTAAATCCTCAGAGAGAGGTAGGACTGTGAAGGGACACCATGTCCGTGGCAACTCTTACAAAGGAAAACATTTAATTGAGGTGATGGCTTACAGTTCAGAGGTTCAGTCCGTTATCATCATGGCGGGGAGTTGGCAGCATGCAGGCTGATGTGGTGCTGAAGGAGGAGCTGAGAATCCTACATCTTGCAGGTAACAGGAAGTTGACACTGTGCAGTATCCTGAGCTTAGGGAACCTCAAAGCCCGCCCCCACAGTGACACCCTTCCTTCAACAAAGCCACACCTCCCAGTAGTGCCACTCCCCATGAGATTATGGGGGCCAGTGACATTCAAACCACCACATCCTCTATGACAGAAGGTGACGGTCCCAAGCCGGTGCAGACCTTGTGCAGGATCACAGCTGCTGTGAGTTCATGAGTGGGATGGTCTTATCCTGCCTGAAAGGCAGTGTTCCCACAGTGCTCCAGTCTGGCTTCCAGATCTTAAATTCTTTTCTCTTCCTATCCCATGATGTATCTGAGCCTTGTAGAGGGAATGATACAGATGTCCCATTTTGGGGGTGTATGTCATCGCTCGGCAATCACTTTATTCTCACAAGCCACTTCTTCTGAGGGTTGGTAACTCAGGCAGGGGTCTGCAGGGTGGTTCTTCGGGCCCCAGTCTGCCTGACGAGCACTGATACTCCATTATAGTCACACGGGGGGAAGAGGCTAGCTCACAGTAGTCTTGACTGAGACCCTTGATATCTTGATGAAAGGAACTGCAAAATCACATTGTCGGGGGTGTGGGTCATGGGGAGTGTGGATCACATTATCAAAGGCATGGATCAAGGAGGGTAGAGAATTACATGTTGGGCAGTGATGGCGCACGCCTTTAGTCCCAACTCTCAGGAGGCAGAGGCAGGCCAATCTCTGTGAGTTTGAGGCCAGCCTGGGCTGCAGAGCGAGATCCAGGATAGCCAGGGCTACACAGAGGAATCCTGTTTTGAAAAACCAATAATAATAATAATAGATCATAATAATAGTGATAAATCCTTTTTTAAAATTATGCTAAAATATGGTATAAATACTGCTCAGGCTGGCAAGACAGTTCATTGGGTAAAGGCATTTACCTCAGAAATCTGGTGACCTGAATTTGATCTCCAGAACCATGTGAAGGTGGACGAAGAGAAAGACTCCAGAAGGTTCTCTGACCTCCGCATGCTCCGTGCACAGTGGCGATATACCATCCCCCTCCCCAAATACCATGCGCACACATACAAAGATGATGAGTTTTTAAAAGTTAAAAGCACCATAAACTCTCCACTTGCCATTTCCCATCTTTTACTCGGTCCATGCTTTCCACTACTGTGTGTAGGAAGGAGATGGTGTGGGGGGATGTGATGTTTAGTTTTGTCGACCTGAAACAATATAGTCACCTGGGAAGACAGTCTTCTGAGGGACTCTTCCTGAGGTGGGAGGACCCGCCCACTAGGGGCCACACTGTCCCTAGGTTTGTGCCCCAGGTTGTATAACAGTGGTGAGAGAGAGCTGGTCACAAGCACAGGGACATCTATTCTCTCTGCTCTTGACTGTGGATGTGACTGGCTGATTGGATCTCCCAGCTTGACTTCCACACGGTGATGGACTGTGACCTGTGAGCGCAGCAAACCCCCTTCCCCTAAGCTGCATCTGTCAGGTTATTTAACAGAGCAACAGAAAACGAAGTAGGAAAGCCTCTCTTCCCAGCTCCGAGGTCAATAGAAACCAGCCAAGGCGAGGACATTTACAGCTCGGGACCAGGCAGGAGAGTAAATCACAGCGTCCCCACCTGACAGCACACTGCTGTTCTGCCTTCCCTCGGGGGGTTTCGTTCATTTTCTTTCAGATTAAACGTTATGTAAAATACATGTTTATATTATAGGAAGAAACATTTTGCAACTTTTATGCTTTTTGAGTTTTTGTTTGTGTTTGTTGTTGGCTTTCTCTCTCTCTCTGTCTCTCTCTCTGTCTCTGTCTCTCTCTGTCTCTCTGTCTCTCTCTCTGTCTCTCTCTGTCTCTCTGTCTCTCTCTCTCTCTCTGTCTCTCTCTCTCTCTCTCTCTCTCTCTCTCTCTCTCTCTCTCTTCTGGTTTTTCAAGAAAGGGTTTCTCTGTGTAGCCCTGGCTGTCCTGGAACTCTCTCTATAGGCCAGGCTGGCCATGAACTCACAGAGATCTGCCTGCCTCTGCCTCCCAAGTGCTTGGATTAAAGGTGTACTCCATGGCACTCAGCAGTTATTTAGATTTTTTTCTTTTGTTT
The DNA here is from genome assembly GCA_902168405.1 of Peromyscus aztecus. Lineage (NCBI taxonomy): Eukaryota > Metazoa > Chordata > Mammalia > Rodentia > Cricetidae > Peromyscus > Peromyscus aztecus. Next base: position 5,634 of record CABHPQ010143946.1, read on the forward strand.
TGTTTTTTTGTTTTTTTTAAGATTTATTTATTTATCATGTATACAGTGTTCTGCACGCATGTGTCCTTGCAGGCCAGAAGAGGGCACCAGATCTCATTACAGATGGTTGTGAGCCACCATGTGGGTGCTGGGAATTGAACTCAGGACCTCTGGTGCTCTTAACCACTGAGCCATTTCTCCAGCCCAGTTGTTTAGATTTTTGAGACAGAGGTAGAAACCAGGATAAACTGTCCCCAGCTAACGCGCTCTCCCACACTGTGCCCACTGCAGCTGAGGTGAGGTGCATTCAAGTGTTTGCTCAAGGGACTCTCGCCATCTCTGCATCAAAGGACCGTACCCTGCGCCTGTGGAGCCTGCTCTCCGGCCAGGAGAAAGTCACCATTTTGGACAGAGGCTCACCAAATCCCACAGAGCCTCAGAGCTGGGACCTCCACGTGGATGAGATAAAGAAAGTCGTATACCTGACATCTGGTGCAAAGGTAACAAACTGACGTGTGTGTGTGTGTGTGTGTGTGTGTGTGTGTGTGTGTGTGTGTGTACAGGGTATAGCACAACTCAAGAGAAGTTGGTTGTGGTGGTACACAACTGGAATTCCAGCATTTGGGAAGCAGAGGCAGGAGGATTGCTGTATGCTCCAGGCCATCTTGTTTGTGTTTCTTGTAAGAGAGTAGGTGCTGGGTCAAAGTGAGGACCTGAGTTCGAATCCCAGCACCCAAGTACAGCCAGGTGGGCATCACATCTGTAATCCGGCTCTGGGGTGGCCTGGAGCTTGCCGGCCACGAGCACGGCCCAGTAGATGAGCTACAGGCTTGTTGACCGTCTCAGAAGAGGGGGTGAGTGGTCCGGTGGGACACAGCGGCAGGCTCGCCACCAAGTCCGACGACCGGAATTCAGTCCCCCCAACCCCACAGGGTGGCGCGAGATGACAGTGCAGGGGTGACCTCTGAAGGTTTGTGGGCATGTGTGGGCACAGGTGCTGCGGTGCACACCCAGGAGACAGAGGACAGCTTGGGTATCAGTTCTTGCTGTCCATCTTGTTTGAGGGCAAAACCTCTGCTGCTGCTGCTGCACGCGCCAGGCTGGTTGGCCTGCGCGCTCACAGAGGCTCGGTCTCCACCTCCCACCTCCCTCTAGGAGCAATGGGATCACACATATGCTGCACCGGCTGTACGCAGACTTTGCAGATTCGAACTCAGGCCCTCTTGCTTCCATGGCAAGTGCTCTTACCCTCTGGGCCACTTCTCTGTACTTCAGGATTTTACTTTTGCTTTCTTCTTCGATGCTGGGTTATGCTGGCATGTGATGTTTGTGTCCCGAGTGTTTTGTCTATTTATTTTATGTGTAGGCCTCTTTTGCAGTATGTATGTGCCCGTGCAGGCCAGAAGAGGGTGTTGGACCCCCTGGACCTGGAGTTACAGACAGTTGTGAACTGTCCTGTGGGTGCTGGGAACTGAACTCAGGTCCTCTGGACAAGCCACCAGTGCTGTTACCCACTGAACCACCTCTCCAGCCCCGTTTCTGAGTATGTGAGGGTCTCAGATGAGGCTGTTATTTGTTTTCTACCTGGATTCTGTTTGTGTTGTGTGACTCCTTCAGATCTTCCAGGGCCTGTTTGATGACCTCACTTAGCATCCCACATGCATCTAGAACCCACGTCTCCCAGCATGTCCTTCCTGTCATCCATAACCCTGGGAGCTGATAGTGTGATGAATGGAGACACACAGCCTTAGGAGGCTGAGGCAGGACTCGAGTTAAAGGCCAGCCTGGCCACATGAGACCCTCACAAAAACAGGCTGGGGAGGGGGCTCAGAGGATGACATTCGTGCAAGCCTGAGGGACTCAGGAGCAGATTCTCAGCACCACATAAAATCTGAATATGGCGGGTCCGGGGATCTCCAGCCTGGCTGGTGAGCTCCATCCAGTCTCACCAGAGTCCTCCTCATTCACTCCGAGAGGATCTCTTGTTGAATGTGGAGTGCATTGATTGATTTGCCTGGTCTGCATAGCCAGCTTACTCTGTGATCCTCTGGTTCTGCCTCCCAAGGGCTGGGGGACAGCATCGGTTGCTCCTGCCTGCCCTTTACATGGTGCTGGAGCCTGAATCCAGTCCCCAGGCACACCCAGCAAGCTCTGTATCCGCTGCCTGTCTCCTAGCCCTCAACATCTTTTCATTTGTTTTTGAGACAGGGCCTCACTGTACAGCCCTACCTCAAACTTGTGGCAACTCTCCTGCCTCAGCCTCCCAAGTGTGAGACCTGGCTTTAACATCAATATCTTAACATTTATTTATGGTGTGTGTGCATGTGTGGCTCATGTGGAGGTCAGAGGAAAAACCAAGGGAGTTGGTTCTCTCCTTCCATCATGTGGGTCCCAGGGATCAAACTCAGGTCATCAGGCTTGGCTGCAAGTCTCGCTACTTGAACCATCTCACAGGCCCCTGTCATCAATATTTTATGAAACAAGGGCACATTTGTCACATATAAGACCCACTATAGATAACTCCTGTCAGCTAGAATTGACACTTTGTTCCATTACTATCAATGCTTCCATAATATAAAATATTTTTTAAAAACTACCAGTGTAGCCGGGCGGTGGTGGTGCACGCCTTTAATCCCAGCACTCGGGAGGCAGAGGTAGGCAGATTTCTGTGAGTTCAAGGCCAGCCTGGGCTACAGAGTGAGTTCCAGGAAAGGTGCCAGAGCTACACAGAAAAACCCTGTCTCAAAAAACAAAAACAAAAACAAACAAAACAAAAGAGTTTGTTTTAAAGATTTATGTATACATTATTCTGCCTGCATGTGTCCTTACAGGTCAGGAGAGGGCACCAGATCTCATTATAGATAGATGGTTGTGAGCCACCATGTGGTTGCTGGAAATTGAACTCAGGACCTCCAGAAGAGCATTCAGAGCTTTTAACTGCTGAGTCATCTCTCCAGCCCAAAAAAGAGGGTTTGTTTTTTTTTTTTTTTTGAGACATGTTCTAGACATGTAGCACAAATGGGCCTCAACTTATGATCCTCCTGCCTCAGCCTCAGAGTAGATAACAAACAGGTGTGTACTTCCACACCTGGTCCCCAAATGTTCTTTTATAAATTATGAAAGAACATGTGCATTTGGGCACAGTGACAGGTGATGAATGCTCCAAGCTGCATGGGAGGCTGAGGAAGGTGGGTTGTTTGAGCACAGAGTTCATGGCCAGCCTCATTATAACAAAATGAGAGAGAGAGAGAGAGAGAAGGAGAAAGAGAGAGGATGAATATATCTCTGGAAGACTCAGGCAGGCTCTCCTGTTTGGGAATCTCCTTTTTAAATTTTAAAAAATTTATTCTTTTTTTTTGTTGTTGTTTTTATTTTGGTTTTTGAGACTGCATCTCTTGTTGCCCAGGCTAACCTTGAGCTCACTATGTAGCTAAGGATGACCCTGATCCCCCTGCCTCCACTCCCCACCTGTTGGAATAACAGGCACCGTACCTGGTTTGTGTGCAGGGAACGGAACCCGGGGCTTCGTGGGTGCTGGGTAAACACCCTGCCTGCTGAGCCTGGGTCCCTGCTCATGTCTCCGCTGATGCTGATGTTTCTCTTCATGACTTCACTAGATCAACGTGTGGAGTCTGGAAACCACGAAGCTGGTTTTCTGTGTCCCGGGAGATGCCTCCGATCCCTGGGCCTGTGTGGCGGTGCTGGCTGCCCAGGGCATGCTGCTCACTGTGTCCAAGGGTGGCCAGGTCAGTCGGTGGAACTCAGCCACGGGGAAGCTGCAGGAGAAACGGCAGTTGTCCAGCATCAAAGAGGAGATGCCCACCTGTGCCGTCTCCATCCAGACACGGGCAAAGCTGGTCACTGGTTTCAGCAGCGGCTCCATCTCCCTGGTAAGTGATTTTCCTGCAGATTGGGAGAGGGCTCAGCCACTCAAGCATGACGACCTGAGCTCAGATGTCCAGCATCCACATAATGCCAGGTGTGGGGACCCAAATATGTATTCCTGCCCTGGGGAAGCAGAATCAGGAGGATGCCTAGAGTGCACGGGTCAGGCAATCTAGTGGAATCAGTGAGCTCCAGGTTCAGTGAGGGACCCTATCTCAAAGAATAAAGTGGAGGGGCTGGAGAGATGGCTCAGCAGTTAGGAGCACCAGCTGCTCTTCCAGAGGACCCAGGTTCAATTCCCAGCACCCATATGGTAGCTCACAACTGTCTGTAACTCCAGTTTCAGGGGATCCAACACCTTCACACAGACATACATGCAGGCAAAACATGAATGTACATGAAAGAAAAATAAATAAATTATTTTTTTTTAAAAAAAAAAGAGCACTGGCTGCTCTTGCAGAGGACTCATGTTCAATTCCTAGCACACACATGTTGGCCAAAAAACGGTAACTCCAGTTCCAGGGTATCTGATGCCCTCTTCTGGCCTCTGTAGGCACTGCATACATGTGGTACATACAGATACATGTAATCATACACCCACACATATAAAATAAAATAAATAATTGAAAAATAAGGGGGAGTGATAGAGGAGAGACACTGAAGTTGACCTCTGACCTCCGTGCACACCTCACAAAGTGTACAGATGTCCTGGAACTGTTATGCCCAGATCACGGGGACCCCCCAAAAGACCACCACAGAGACGGAATCCCACACGTAAAAGCCAAGAGCCTTTATTTCAAGCTCCAGAGCTTGGTCCCTCTGTCTGTCTGACACAGCAGTGAGAGCAGAGAGCCCTGAACTCAGGTGGGGCAGAGTTTTTATCAAAGCAGAGGTTGGGGTGAGGGGATTTCCAGGGTCCAGGACCCTGATTGGCTGACAATTGTCTAAGGGTATCTAAAACAAAAAAATAGGTATGTGCTAGACTCAAGGACCTCCGGCCACCTTATCTAATGGTTGGAATGTTTGGGATGTCAGGTACTTCCTCACCCCTGGGTGGATCCCTGGGTGGTGTCAGCTTAAGGCTTCTCCTGGATCTGGGTGTTGCCTGCCAGTAAGCCTGTCACACACAGAAGCTGTGTCCAGGCCCCTGAGCCTGTCATGGCTGCCGTGTGGTCATGCTATGTGGGGGCCCCTCCACAGAACTTGGGGAAGAACAGTGCTGCCTGTCATCATTTGGCTGCCGTGTTTCCATTCCTGTTGGTGTGATGAAACACTCTGACTTGCGGAGAAATAGGTTAGGTCAGCCCTCAGGTCCAGGTTACAGCCCGTCATGGAGGCCCCGTCAAGACCGCAGGCCGGTCCACAGTGAGCACAGAGGCCTGCGAGCAGGCAGTAGGCTCCCTCCCGGCCCCTAACAAGGTCGGGCCTTCACACGGCAGTGTTTATTCCAAACCCGAATGTATGCCATTGAGTTCCGAGGTTCCTTCAGGGGCCAAAAAAGCGTGGTAGGCTGACCGCGCCTGCGCAGTTGCAGCCGCATCATCCTCACTGTAACAGCGGTTCCTGTGCGAGGCCGTGCACCGGAAGCGATTACACACACACACACACACACACACACACACACACACACACACACACACTCCAGCCCCGCCCCCCCCCCAGAGTGTAGCCCAGGGTCACCGCTTGTCTAACAGGGAAACTGAGGCAGGGGGCTGAGCAACCCTCGGTGTGACAGAGCGGCTTGGGGGCGGCTCAGCAGCGTGGTGCTCTCCTTCCTGCTCACAGGTTTCCTCTGGAGAAGACAGGCTGCTGGAGAAGCTTCCGGAAGCCGTGGGGTTCCTGGTGGTGTCTGCAGACGACTCCGTTCTCGCCGCAGGTAGCTTTGGCTGGGCGCCCGGCTCCGGGGGGCGGGGAGACACTGGTGCCTTCCCCCGGCTCCCTGAGCCCCCCTTTCTTCTTCCCAGCCGTGCGCACCATTCTGTCCACCTCTGTTTCATAAATATTGTTACATTGTGTGTATGTGTGTGTGTGCATGTGTGCGCATGTGTGTGTATATATGCATGTGTGTGTATGTGTGTTTGTGTGTGCGTACGTGTGCACATGTGGAGGGCAAAACAGGCCGTGTGCTGAGGAGCAATCCTTTGCAGCTGCTGGGTGTTTGGGACCGCATGGAGGGGACAGGAAAGGCCCGCTTACAGACATGCACCTCTCTCCTTCCAGCCCTGGACTGGAACTCTGGCCGTTGGGCCAGGCACATCACACAGCCCCTCGGTCTACTCTGAAATCAACATTTTTAGCTTCCACACATGAGTGAGAATGAGTCCTGTCTGTCTCCACGCCTGACCATTTCACGCAGCAAGAAGCTCATTAGCTCTGTTCATGTTCCCACAAATCATAGGATGAAAAGGATATTCCATCACGTACCACACACTGTATCCACCATACACACCTGTACCCACCAGACACCATACACACCTATACTCAC
>CABHPQ010143948.1:0-12118 GCA_902168405.1 Peromyscus aztecus
AAACAGAAGCCCTGTTTGTGGGGAGTATGCTTTAAAGAGAAGATAGTTAAAAGACCTTCCTGCCCAGACGTCGAGGGTCGGGGGCGCTGAGATAGTGTTGGAAAACATCAAAGTTGAAGTTCTTGGATCAATAAATACGTGGCTCCCCAGCAACTTCCTAATAGTGCTTTATCATGAACAGTGCCCCCTTAAATGGAAAAATTAAATATTGGTACATTTCTCAGTTTTTGTAGTAATTGGTTGCCTAACATGGTATTAGTTCCTTTGTGAAGTCAAGGGAAGGGATATTTGTAAAATTACAAACTACCGTAACTCATTTTCTGTAGTTGGGGGTTGGGGGGGCGGGGTATCTTAATCCAAACAAAACTCCAGTTTTCATGAACATTTTGAGTTTAGCAGACAGTGATCACACGCATGCTGGTTACTTTGCTGATAGAGACAAGAAATAAGAGGGAATGCTAATCATACACCCTTCCTCATTCTAGTGCAGGAGATGTACACACCAGCGGCTGTGTAAACACAAGTGAGCAAAAGGGCCAGGGGAGACAGCTCAGTAAGAGTGCTTTCTGTGTGCACGGTGCAGGAGGCTAGGTCAGACGTTAACTTGCAGAAGTCAGATCTCTCCTTTGTCAGGGTTCCGGGGATCAAACTGAGGTCATCGGTCTTGGTGGCAGCTACCTTCACTTGCTGAGTCATCTGACTATAGCCCCCTAAGGATACTTCTCATACAACTCTTTTTAAAAAATCATCCCTTCCATAACTGCCTGCTGGCCTTCCTGTACTCTGAAACCTCTTGGGGGTTGTCTGTCATTGTGGAGTTCCAGATTCTTCGATAGGTGTTTCTCCTCAGTCACCCAACTTTCTTCCCGGCCACCTCTGTTACCTTTCTTGTTCCTGTTTTTCAGTCATGCACTCTCTGCTCTTTTCCTTTTATTATTCAAGACTCCACTTCTGGATCTAACTGACTCCCAAGTGGCCCTGGTCAACCCAGGGCTCACTGACTGCATTGTCTGGAAGTTATTTCCAACTGCATGAGCACTCAGTGCTGTGTGCTTTATTTACACTGTTGTGTGCCCTGTGCCTATGTCTCTTCCCTGAGTATATCGGTAGCAGATAGAGGTGAAGTTATAACCCTCACAGTTTTGTGTTTATTTTAGACAGATGAAAACAAGACCTGGAGAAATCCTTATTGATTGTTTAGATTCAATTGAAGATACAAAAGGAAACAATGGGGATAGAGGTGAGTAGACTTGAGTTTTGTATCTGTGGTTTAATTTTTAAATGTTGATTCACACTAGCTGGAGAAAAAGCATCACATGTAAATGTAATTGTGAGAAAAACAAAGTTAAGTCCACAGATTTTCTCAAATAGAAGAACTGGTAGGCATTAATCCTACGGATAGGAAACACAGGTTCTCTCTCAGCTTTAGCCCATCGGTAGTGAGTCTTGATTCAAGGCATGAGATTTTCTAGTGTAATGGTTAAAACACCAGGAGCCCTGATTGTAAGCATCATAGAATAGTTCCTACCCTTGGATCTACCCCCTGCTAAAAGAATACAGAATGGTAAACATTGAATATTCATGGTTGGGGTATCTGTGGTCACACTTCACCTTAATCCTGAAGTACTGCACGGTCCCCTCAGAATGACCCCTAGAGGTGGACATGTGCAAGGAGAGAATTTAGTGCTAACACTGAGAAGTCTATTTGTCAGTCAAGTAGCAGAAAGCCCTGTGTGAGTTTTTTTGTTTTTTTGTTTTGTTTTGTTTTTCTTTTTTTTTCTTTTTTTCTTTTTTTTTTTACTGCCACTGAGAAACAGCTGGACTCTAACTTCCTTTCCAAATCAAACTGCCTGAAGCTAAAAACTTTAAGCAGCTGTCCCTGGAGCCAGCAGTCAGTGTACAATCAACAGAGCCTGAAGCTCACTAGTATTCCTCAGAAGACGGGGTGGGGAGGGAACTTACAGGTTTTCTGGAGGAGAACTTAAGGAAGACTCAGGGGCCAGGAACCCACCTCATTCAGATAAAAGGATCAGTGTGTCCTGGGGAAGGGATGGTAACCTTACAGCTTTTGGGTGACTGCGTGCTCTCCAGGACTTCGTTCTGAATTGTCCTACTAAGCCCCTGTTTTTTGTGAAGAAGCTGTTGTTACCACTAGCTGCAAGCAGATCCTGCCAGTTCTAGGGCCTGTCCTTATAGGCATGCTTACATTTCTCTCTCTCTCTCTCTCTCTCTCTCTCTCTCTTTTGGTTTTTCGAGACAGGGTTTCTCTGTGTAGCTTTGCGCCTTTCCTGAATTCACTTTGTAGACCAGGCTGGCCTCGAACTCACAGAGATCTGCCTGCCTCTGCCTCCTGAGTGCTGGGATTAAAGGTGTGAATGTTTACAATTTCTCAATGATCCAGGTGTCAGTTGGGCCATGGGGAGGGTGAAGTCTGAACACCTAAGAACAAACAAAGAGTCTTCGTTTGTGTGCTTTGTAGGACAGAATAATAATTTTGCTGTCATAAGGCTAAATCTTAGTGAAAAGTGAGTTGCCTTGAGGAAGTCAAGAGAAACTTTGGTTGTTCCTATATTGATTGACAAGAAGGCTTTTGTGACAGTCCATCCTCCATACCAAATAGAGACCGTGGATAATAAAACATTTTTTTTTGATTCATCAAGTATTCATTGAGTGTAGAATCTTGTATGAGTACTTTGGTATATAGAGAGTGTCCTAGTTAGCTTTGTCAGCTTGGCACAGCCTAGAGTTGTCTGAAGGGAGAAACCTCAGCTGAGGAATTGCCTAGATCAGATTACCCTGTGGGCGTGTCTGTGGGGGTTTGTCTATTAATTGATGTAGGAGGGCCCAGACATCTGTGGGTAGCACCATCCCTAGGCAAGTGATCCTGGACCCTATAGGAAAGCTAAGCTAACTGTGAGCCTGTGAATTAGGAAACCAGTAGACAGTGTTTCTCCATGGTTTCTACTCCAGGTTCCTTCCCTGACTTCTCTCAGTGATGGCTTGTGACCTGGAAGTATAAGCCAAATAATCCCTTCCCTTCCCTTGCTTTTGGTTAGTGTTTTATCACAGCCAACAGGAATCAAACTACGCCAGAGGGCAGAGAGGTTTTCTGGGGTTGGGGAACATAACTCGTTGGTAGAATACTTCCCTAGTGTGCTCAAAGCCCTGGATTTAATCCTCAGTACATGCTTGTAACCCCATCACTCAGGAAGTGGTCATAGGAAGATGACAAGTTTGAAGTCATCCAGGGTTTTTCTTTTGCTCAAAACAAGGGGAGGGGAAGCCTGGCTACAAATAATCCCCTCACGGTACCAGAATCCTATTAGAACTCAGGAAGCTTTGTTTAAATGAAGGTTTACAGGGATGTGCAGAGTGTGTGGTTTATATGGAGGTAGAGAGGGGATGGGGAGTTCTGCCTTCCAACCCTCTACATCTGCTCCTATCAGGTAGTTTCCAAGTGACCAATTAAAGCTCTGCCATTCAGGACCCCTGTTTTAAAGCTGTGAGTACCTCAGAAGACCAGCACATTTAATCCACTTCTAAGTACTCTGCCATGAAATTATCAGATTAGCGTTGTGCACTGAAGCCGTGGAGAGTGACATGGGGCACAGAGATTTCCTATTGGGGAGATTAGAAGAAACAAGGACAGAGAAAGAAGTCCAGGCCTGGAAGAATGGACATGGAGCTGCAGGGAGGGCTCCTTCAGGAGAGAAGAGGCCTCACAAGACTCTTGTAACTTGTAGGAGATAAATAGTGAGCAGAAAAATGGTGAGGAGAGTTGGCTGGAAGTTTCGTAAGGCAAACTGTCAGCATTCCACACTTTTTTTTCTGGATATGCTAATAGAAAAGTATAAAAGACAAACTGTTACCTAAGTGAAATGATTCAAGGAAATCAGTGCCCTATAATTTTTAAGTCATAAAAATTAGTTTGTAAAGCATTAAAATATTAAGCCAGACTTGGAAGTATACACCTCTAGTTCCAGCCACTTGGGTAGCCGAGGCAGGAGCGTCCGTGGAAACTGAATTTGAGAACAGCTTGTGTGATAAAGTGACATTGTCTAAACAAGGGTGGCGTTATAGAACCTAGTGTAATGTAGCTCGTGAATCTGAAGGAGCAGGGTAGGCAGAGAGGAAAGAAGGAGTAAGGGGAGAGACGGAGGGAAGGAGGGCTGGAGTGGAGCTCTCTGGTAGAGCACTTGTCTGTCAAGTCTCAGGTCCTGGATTCAGTCATCAGTGTTCCCCCTTTCAAAGAAAAAAGGAAAAAAATAGAACCACTATTAACATTTTATAGACATATTTTAATTAAAATATAATTTCATCATTTCCTGTCCTCCCTCCAACCCTCTCAAGTTCCCTCACACTCTCTTAACAGTTTTTTAATGTCTGTTATTTGCCAACGGCTATTTTTTATATTTGTATATGTAATTTCACTTAGTAGCATTAATTCAAAGCAGACACCCTTCCTGTTTTTCCATAGGTGGTAACTGAGAGGCTGCTCGGCTTTTCTAATATTACATAAGTAAATGATGAACCAAACTACATCATGTCCTCTGTCTTAGTTAGGGTTTCTATTGCTGTGAAGAAACACCATGACTATGACAACTCTCTCTCTCACTCTCTCTCTCTCTCTCTCTCTCTCTCTCTCTCTCTCTCTCTTTTTCTTTATATTTTACAGCATTGAGTAAGCATACCCACTTCTCTTCAATAGATGTTTAAATTAATTGCAAAAAAGTAGCGAAGAGAGTGCTGGAAATTTTGGACAGTATAGTCAGCCCTATGGCTTTCTCCGCTGAGGGCTGCTCTCTCCACCCCTTTGTCTAGGAAGAGTGTATCAGCCAAGCCTTGCTTCATCAGAGTCAGTCTTGGTCCACCGGTGACCACGGCAACTCTTAGAAGGAAAACATTTAATTGCATCTGGCTTACAGTTTCAGAGATTTAGTCCATTATCATCATGGCAGGAAACATGGCAGTATGTAAGGCAGACATGGTGCTGGAGAAGGAACTGATAGTTCTACATCTTGATCCACAGGCAACAGGAAGTGAACTGTGTCCCACACTGAGCATAGCTTGAGCATAGGAAACCTCAAAGCCCACCTCCACAGTGACACACTCCTCCAACAAGGCCACACCTCCTAATAATGCCACACCCCAGACACTTGGATCATCTAGTCCTTGTGACTGCACACCCAGGCACTTGGATCATCTAGTCCCTGTGACTGCACACCCAGGCACTTGGATCATCTAGTCCTTGTGACTGCACACCCTGGCACTTGGATCATCTAGTCCTTGTGACTGCACACCCTGGCACTTGGATCATCTAGTCCTTGTGACTGCACACCCAGGCACTTGGATCACAGGCATGCAGCACCGTGCTCATTTCGAGCACATACATCACGGGATGCAGCTTCCACAAGTGCTGGCCATCGGACCATCTAGCCACAGCTTCCATTCCCACCTCATCCTGTGCTTCGAAAAGGGCCTTCAGCTAATCTGTTCTCACTTTGTCACCAGGTAGACTCTTAGTAACAAACTTAAGAATCATCTGGCATTCCTTGGCGTTACCCAGAGTCAATCTTTGTAAGTATTCTTCTTAGATAAGATGCTGGGGGGGTGTGGGGTGTGGGGGGGATCCCTTTTTCAGGAAAGTTGGATGGTGGATTTTGAATTTAAAACAAACAAGCAAAACATCTAAAGTGCTGTGGCCAAGGCTCAGTGGCAGGCACTTGCCTAATGTGCTTAAGGCCCTAGGTTCAATCCCCAGTGCTGTAAAAACACAGGAGCGATTTTCTTTTAAGCTTATACCAGGAAGTATGTGGAAATATAAAATTGCTGCTTAAGAAAACATTCCGAGGGCTGGAGAGATGGCTCAGAGGTTAAGAGCACTGCATGTTCTTCCAAAGGTCCTGAGTTCAATTCCCAGCAACCACATGGTGGCTCACAACCATCTGTAATGAGATCTGGTGCCCTCTTCTGGCCTGCAGGGATATGTGCAGACAGAACATTGTATACATAAAAAAAAAAATAAAAAAAAAAAAAAAAAAAGAAAAGAAAACATTCCGAAATCAAAGACTGATCACATACTATATCCTAATGCAAAAGAAACGATCTGCTCATATGTTTCGGTCTGTCCGTGTTGTAAGGCGTATATGGGATTAGTGCTTTCATAGGGGATAGTTTTTTGTCTTTACTGTTTTGTTTGTTTGTTTGTTTTTGGGTTTTTTTTTGGTTTTTTGAGACAGGGTTTCTCTGTGTAGCCCTGGCTGTCCTGGATCTTGCTCTGTAGACCAGGCTGGCCTCGAACTCACAGAGATCCACCTGGCTCTGCCTCCCGAGTGCTGGTATTAAAGGCGTGTGCCACCACCGCCCGGCCTTTTGTTTTGTTGTTGTTGTTGTTATTGTTTTTTCTTTTCCAGAGCTGAGGATCGAGCCCAGGGCCTTGCGCTTGCTAGGCAAGTGCTCTACCACTGAGCTAAATCCCCAACCCTCATCTGGCCTCTTTACAATTTTTGCTATTATTGTGTTGTGCACGATGTGTGTCTGGGGTGGGGCTGTGTGTGCCGAGGGACAGCTGTGTGTGTGACAGTTCTCTCCTTCCACCTTTTCCGTGGCCTCTGGCGATCAAATTGAGGTCTCTGGGCTGGTGCAGCAGGTGCCTTTTCCTGCTCAGCCATCCCTGCTCCTTGTCTGGTTTTGATTGTCTTTGAAAACATGCCATACAGTTTTTGTTGTTTATGGCAAATGTAGCCAGACTTTGTTTTGACATAATGGTGGTAAGGTTTTTTTGTTTTTGTTGTTTGGTAAATGGTGTCATATGGGTTCTAGACATTTTCTTTTCCCATGTTAGGAATATTTTTGTTTGTTCAAAGCACAGCTGACCCTCAAGTTCTTGTAATAATATCCTTCATTCTTTCTTTATTTTTTTGAGATGGGGTCCCGTGTATCCCAGGCTAGCCTCTTACCTGCTGTGTCACTGAAAGTGACTTGAACTTCTGATCTTGCTGCCTCCGCCTTCTGAGTGCTGGACTCACAAGTGTGGGCCACCTCACTCTGTTTATCCAGTGCTGAGGATCAAGCCCAGGGTTCATGTTGCTGAGAGAGCACTCTACCCACTGAGCTACACCCCCAATCTCCATTTGTACTGTTTTCATACAAATTTTAGAAGTTGTACTTCCTCTCGTGTTTAGTTTTCAAAACTTTAAAGTTCTAGATTTTTAATTGTTTTTTACAATATCATTGTTTCTCATTTTACGATATCATACTCCTTACATTCTTTGTCTTTTTTTAAATTTTAGCTATTGGTTACAACTGCATATTGAGTATTACAACAAGAACTGCGAACTCCGTAAGTCCGAAAACGTCTAATGAAGTAGATGTATAGGGAGGAACACTGGAGATTGAAAGTCGAGACTTGCTGCCACCTTCCAGGGGAACTTGCTCTGCAACTCTGAATTCTGTAATCAATTTGTCCTTACAGAAACTACGAGGCCAGACTGAAGCTCTTTATATACTAACAAAATGCAATACCACCCGGTTTGAGTTTATTTTCACAAATCTGGTTCCTGGGAGTCCCAGACTCTTCACTTCTGTGATCGCAGTGCACAGGTACAGACGCACCTCTCAGACTGTTGACTGTGCCGAGTAGTGGTGTAATGGTGTAAAGGATGAAGTTTGGATGTACGACAGTATCTTCGTTGCAAACATCCCAGGCATTTAGAATAATACACTTCCTTATCATGGGTCAAGCACCTTGAAAGAATTAATAAAGCGTGTAAGATGCCAAGCGTAGTGATACCCATTTGTAATCCCACCACTCCAGAGGGTAAAGCAGAAAGATGAGGGGGTCCGGGCCACCCTGGGCTACATATCACCACCCTTTGGGAAATGGAAGACGACAGGAAAGATTCTACTAAATTAGCTCCCAAGGTAAAAAATTTCAAGTAATGAGTTTAAAAGATTTTTATAGCAGAAATAGACATTCAGAAGTTTTCCCTAAATCATTTATAATTAATCAGATTATTAATAATGCTTTTCAGAACATCTGTGTACAAATGTTTGTCTCAGGATATATGAGGTATAGCTTGATGGCTGAGCACTTGCCTGGCATGCTCAAGGTCTTGGGTCCTATCCCCAGCACTATAGCAACACATATATATTTTTCAGTTTTCATGGTCAGACACTTAAACTATAGATCTTGATTTGACTTAAGAAGTGCTTGATCAAGACCAGAACACATAGCAAGTTCAAGGCCAACATCTGATTTTTTAAAATACGATAAAATGAAAAGCTTGAAATGCTTTATGAAGGGAGCATAGAAGCTACTTTCTATTAATAATGTAAAAATATTGTGTTCTGCAGGGTGGTGGTGGCGCATGCCTTTAATCCCAGCACTCGGGAGGCAGAGCCAGGCAGATCTCTGTGAGTTCGAGGCCAGCCTGGACTACAGAGTGAGTTCCAGGAAAGGCACAAAGCTACACAGAGAAACCCTGTCTCAAAAAACCAATATCTATATATTGTGTTCTGAGCCTACAAGATGGCTCAGCAGGTAAAGGTGCTTCCTGCCAAGCCTGATGACCCAAAACTGACATGGCAAGAGAGAACTGACTACCACAAGTTGTTTTCTGGCCTCTGCACACGTATGCACATACACACACAGGCACATACATACATACACAAACATGAAAAACCAAACGGAAAACCACTATGTTCCTTCCTAAATGAATAGTGTAAGCAGTTCCATCCTCCTCCTGGTTATGTCTTGAAGATAACGAACTAAAGGAAATTAAGATTTATAGACAGAATGCAAACCCTACTGCTTAACAACATGACAGAATCCTAGCGAAAGGAAAATCAGGTTTTGTTTTTCTTCCCTCTCCCTCTCCGCCCTAGATCCCTTTAGCATTGACACAGTTTTCTACTCATGGATAGCTGCAAGCATAATGTTTTCAGGCTGTAGTGAAGATAGTAACTGGACCTGTGTCAAAGGGCACTGCTGACATTGACTAGCAGTGGGAAAGGAAGGAATGGGTATCACAGTAAATGTGTCAGCATTCTGCTACCATGACGGAAAACTAGAATTACCCATCCTTACTGAAAACTATTTTTTTGTTCTTTGGGGTTTTGTTTAGTTTTTTGAAGTGGTCTCACTCTATAGCCCAGGCTGGCCTAGAACTCATTATGTTGTCCAGGATGGCCTCAAACTGCCAGCAGTTCTCCTGCCTCAGCCTCCCAGGTGATGAGAGTGTAGGCATGTGCTACCACAACCGCTGAAGAGTGTTTGAGTTCACCACAACTGAGTGATGTCCATAAGCTTTAACAGCTATGTAGCTAGTGGATGAGTAGACATAGCCTGACACACAGTTTCTGTTTGGATTGATTGGTCTTTGTTTTATTCTTTTCTATAGAGCATAT
Source organism: Peromyscus aztecus (assembly GCA_902168405.1). Taxonomy (NCBI): domain Eukaryota; kingdom Metazoa; phylum Chordata; class Mammalia; order Rodentia; family Cricetidae; genus Peromyscus; species Peromyscus aztecus. Next base: position 9,409 of record CABHPQ010143948.1, read on the forward strand.
GAGACTTCTAAAATGTACCGTGATTTTAAACTGAGAAGTGCAGTCATTCAAAACAAGCAACTGAGGCTATTACCACAAGAGCATGTGTATGATAAGATCAATGGTGTATGGAACTTATCCAGCGACCAGGTATCATGGAAAGTAATGAGTCTTTTGGGACTGTTTCGACAGCATTTCCCACTCATCATTGGGTTTGTGTAATTAGAGATCTGGATAAATTACCGCTTTAGATATGAAGTTATATTCTGATTTTCATGGCCTTGTGCCCTTTACATCAACTTCTGTTCTATACAGAACCAAGAAGTGCAGTAGGCCTCAGAGATGATCTAGTTCAGTCTACTTTTCCATAGGTGAGAAACACAGAGCCACACTTGCCCATGCACCACGACACACTGGTAGAGGCGAACCATGATGTGGAGAGGACAGATAGAAGTATTCCCCTGAGTCGGGGTCTTGCTATGTAACCCTGGCCGGCCTGGCACTCACCATGTAGAGCAGGCTGGCCGAGAATTTGTGGAGAACCTTCCTGGTTCTGCTTTCTGGGTTGCAGGGTTAACAAGCATGCACCCAGCTCCACTGAGACCTTTTATCCTGTGTGTGTGCTTAGCTTTGAGACAGGGCCTTATTATGTAATCCAGTCTGCCCTAGAACTCAACTTCTTCAGCTGAGTACTGGGCTTCAGAACCCACTAACTCACAGCCACTAGCTCCAGGGAGATCTAATGCCTCTGGTCTCCGTGGATGCTATCACCCACATGTACATATCCAAACAGACATAGTTAAAAATGGGTGTGGCATGGTGGCCACAGCCTGCCTCCAGCACTCAGGAGGCAGATGCAGGCAGTTCTCTGTGGGTTTAAAACCAACCTTGTCTACATAGTGAGTTCCAGGCCAGCCAGAGCTACAAAATGAGAGCCTGCCTCAAAATAAATAAATGTAATTTCTAAAAATGTTTCATTGTTTTTGTTGGTGGTGCTGTTTATTTTATCTTATGTGCATAGGTATCTTGCCTAAGTTTATACCTTTATACCACATGTGTGCCTGCTGCCCATAGAGGCCAGAAGATAGAGGTTATTGGATACCTGGTACTGGAGCTACAGATGGTTGTGCTGTCTGTACAGAGCTGCCTTGTGGATACTGGAATTGAACCTGGGTCCACTGAAAGAGCAACTCATGCTCTTACCCACTGAGCCATCTCTATAGCCCCAAGTTTGGTCTTTTGAGACAGGGTCTCACTGCGTAGCCCAGGTTGGTCCTAAACTCCTGGTCTTCCTGCCTTAGCATCCCAAGTCCTGAGATTATGGGGTGAATTACCATATCTGGCTGTAGTTTTTGGTTTTTTGTTTTCGCTTTTGTTTTTTTTTTGTTGTTGTTGTTGTTGTTTTTGTTTTTTTGAGATAGATTTGTTTTGGTTTGGTTTTTCGAGACAGGGTTTTTCTGTGTAACAGTCTTGGCTGTCCTGGAACTCTCTTTGTAAACCAGGCTGGCCTGGAACTCACTGAGATCCGCTTGCCTCTGCCTCTCAAGTGCTGGGATTAAAGGCGTGCGCCACTGCCACTACCACTTGGCTGACTGTAGTGTTTTTTTGTTTTTTGTTTTGTTTTGGTTGGTTTGGTTTTTCGAGACAGGGTTTCTCTGTGTAGCTTTGCGCCTTTCCTGGATCTTGCTCTGTAGACCAGGCTGGCCTCGAACTCACAAAGATCCGCCTGCCTCTGCCTCCCGAGTGCTGGGATTAAAGGTGTGCGCCACCACCGCCTGGCTGGCTGTAGTTTTGATGTAGTTAGTATTAAATGTCATCAGATATAGGTTGATAGGGGTTATAGCGTGGCTTTATTCTGAGTTACCATAACTCCTTTGCTCAGGCATATCTTAAGTTTTGAATAATAATAGAAAGATCTAATACTTAAAAAATGCTATGTATCAAGAACTATATTAAAAACCTTTTTGTTGGGGAGAGGAGTTGGGGTTTTTTTTGTTGTTGTTGTTGTTTTGTTTGTTTGATTGATTTTTTTTCAAGACAGAGTTTCTCTGTGTAGCCCTGACTTATCACTCTGTAGACCAGGCTGGCCTCGAACTCAAAGATCTGCCTGCCTCTGCCTCCCGAGTGCTAGGATTAAAGGCATGCACCATCACTCAGCTAAGGTTTTATTGGTTTTTTTAAAAAAAAAAAACAAAAAAAACAGCCAAAGAGTTATTTATTCAAACCCCCATTCTACATTTGACAAACATGCCAGGTAGATTTTGTGGGTCAGTGAAATGGCTCAGTGGGTAGAGATGCTTGCCTGCAGCCTTGACAGCCTGAGTTTGGTTCCCAGATCCCATAAGGTGGCCAGAGAAAACTCACTCCAGAGAAAATTCACTCCTGTGAATTCCGCTCATATGCACCTGTATACACACACACACACACACATTAAATTTTAAAAAATTTAAAAAGAACTTTGTCCTCAGACAAATATGCTAACTTTAATGTTTTAACTGTACTGGTGTCCTGTTGCTTAATGACTCCAGGGTCTGGGCGTTCAGTCATCTGTGCTAGCCTGTAAACAGCAGTCACTGGTACTCCATAATACTCAATTCTTGTGTTAATCTACTGCTGTGATAATCAGAATTATTCTGGGTCTCATAAAACAGATTGGGAATACAAACAGGCAATCATGGATTAACCTCTCTCTCTCTCTCTCTCTCTCTCTCTCTCTCTCTCTCTCTCTCTC
>CABHPQ010143952.1:3436-16100 GCA_902168405.1 Peromyscus aztecus
CCCCCTCTCTTGCTGTCTCTCTCCCTCTCTTGCTGTCTCTCTCCCCCTCTTTGCTGTCTCTCCCTCTCTTGCTGTCTCTCTCTCTCTCTTGCTGTCTCTCGCGCTCTCTCTTGTTATCTCTCGCTCTCTCCTTCTCTGGCTAGTCTGTCTCTTGCTATCTCCACTACTCTCCCCAGCCACACTGTCTCCTGCTCTCCCGCATCCCCAGCCCTGGCCATGAAAAGACCGCTTCCTTTTCTCTCTGCTCTGGACTCTTTCGGTTGGCTCTGGATGTTCTCTCTTCTCTTCCCCTGATGTAGCCATGTCGGTAGTTTCCTTATTGGGCCCCTCACATGCAACTTCAACTTTCCAGCAATCCCACTGCCTCAGTACCTCAAGTGCTGGGATTGTAGATATGTTCCAGCATGTCTGGATTACAATTCTGAAATTTCAAATCTCAGACAAATAGTATTCAACGAGCTTGAAAATGTCTACTGCACTGAATCAGGTCATTTTACCTCACACACAGACACTCACACATGCACACACAGACACTCACACTTATCTTTTCAGGCCCTCTTGCCAGAGTTGTGTTAAGAAATGCAGTCAGCCGGGCGTTGGTGGCGCACGCCTTTAATCCCAGCACTCAGGAGGCAGAGGCAGGCAGATCTCTGTGAGTTTGAGGCCAGCCTGGGCTACCATGTGAGCTCCAGGAAAGGTGCAAAGCTACACAGAGAAACCCTGTCTAAAAAAACAAAAAAAAAACAAACAAACAAAAAAAAAAAGAAATGCAGTCAAGTGAGCTGGAGAGATGAATCAGCAGGGATAACCTTCTTGCAGGGGACCCAAGTTCAGTTCCCAGCACCCATCAGGCAGTTTATAACCACCTGTAATCCAGCTCCAGGATCTGAATGATGTCTTCTTCCAACCTCCACAGCACCTGCACAGGTTTCACAAACACAAACACAAACACAAACACACACACACACACACACACACACACACACACACACACACACAAATTTCTTTTCATTGAGAATGAGTCTTTAATCAAGGCAAGTACACCATGTAGCAGGGCACGTAGTCTACCATGTGGCCCTGTCTGTGCTCTTAACCATCAACCCGTACCTCCTCTTCTGCCTCCCTCCCACCCTTCCTTACTACTCAGGCTCACCCTGACTCCCCCTTCACCACCACTGAATACACTGCCCAGCTCAAAGCTGTCTTCTAGCATCTTCGCTTTCCCAGCCTCCCTCCTTAGCAAGATCACCCCTGTCTCGGTTCACTGGCACCTCTGTGCTGGTGAGAGCTGTCAAGTGTCTGTCCTTCATCCAACCATACGCTCAACTTCAATTTTCAACTTACCACAAGATACAACACTAAATTTTTGAAATAAATTATCAATAGCTCTTCCTGTTCTCCCATTTTGTTTTTCTCTAAACCTGTTCCTTCATATTTAGAAAATGAGTCATAGTACTATGTCATAAATTTCTTTTTTTTTTTTTTTTTTTGGTTTTTCGAGACAGGGTTTCTCTGTGTAGCTTTGAGCCTTTCCCGGATCTCACTCTGTAGACCAGGCTGGCCTTGAACTCACAGAGATCCGCCTGCCTCTGCCTCCCGAGCGCTGGGATTAAAGGCGTGCGCCACCACTGCCTGGCTCTATGTCATAAAGCACTTGGCACAGTGCGTATCACAGGAAGGATCAGTTGCTGGCGGCTGTCATCATTCTACAACAGCAGTGCTGGTCTTCATATCTACTCAGGGCACCTTGTCACATCACAATCAGAATGGGCTGGCTGTCACTTCTTCCTTTGCACAAAAACCTTTACTGGTCCTGTATTTGTCTAAAAGGTTAAAACACAAAACTATGATTTCCACACTTGCTATGGGTTGAATCATGTCTTCTGAAGTGTTCATGTATGTTTTTCACCCCTCTGCCTGTGGCTGCGACCTTATTTGGAAATGGGTCTTTGGAGAGTTGAGATAAGATCAGTAGACGAGCCCTCACCCAATCTGACTAGTCTTTATAAATAAGGACAGCCTCAGGTGGAGGTGGAGGGAAACCACTGAAGACACGGGAGAATTCTACCTCCACGCCGAGCCGAGTGGGAAGCTGCACGGGCTACTGGGGCGTAAGGCAGATTCTCACAGCTCTCAGCGGACGCAGGCAACACAGCCAGCACCGTACAATTGCAGAATTCCGGATTCTAGAACTGTGAGACTATCGTTTTGTGAAACCACTCAGTTTATGGGATGTTTTAGTGAGCAGCCCCGCCCACCAAACTAACTCTCCACCTTTACCAGCGTCTCTGCTACATCACTGCACACAAGCTGCGTGACGTGACTTAGTTCCTGTGTGTAAACCTGCCCATGACTTCTGCTCATGGCATTTTGTAGCCTCCTCGACTGTCCAAATCCTCTTCCTCTACCAGAGGCTTTTCACCCCATTCTAGGGAGTCTTTTTTAATCCCCAACAGCTATTTTTCTATTCCAAGTCCTTCAACACAAGTTGTTTGCCTACATTAATGCTATTTATGGCATTCTATTATAATTACATATCCAAATCCTTGACTGGACAGTGAAATTATTAGATAGCAAAAATTACACTTAAGTCCTTGAAGACGCACACATCATGTCACGCAGAATTTAAGTATTTGTCAGTGAGTTCAGAACACAGCATGATAGACTCTGCCTTTGGCAGTTACTCACACATTGAACACATAGTATCTGACCCGAGTAACCTCATGAGTTCTGTGCCAACAGATGATGGAGAGCAGAGGTACCTCATACAGATGATGGAGAACAGAAGTACCGCACACAGATGATGGAGAACAGAGGTACCTCATACAGATGATGGAGAGCAGAGGTACCTCATACAGATGATGGAGAGCAGAGGTACCTCATACAGATATGCAGAAAGATGAGGAAGAACAGTAATTAACACATCCACTATCTTCTTAGTATTAGTTTACTCGAGTCACTAAAGTATGCAAAATTAAAATAGACAAAACTCAAAATCAATGGGTCTTTATATGACCTACCTTATTCTCTATAGGCCAGGTTGCCAGATTTAGTAAACGTTTTGTTGAGACAGAGTCACACTGTGTGACCCACACTATCCCTGAACTAATGATTCTCTTGCCTCAGATTCCCAAGAGATTTAACATCAGTCATATCATATCCTTAAGTTTCTATTTTTATTGTTTTTACACATATTTATCTATTATTTATTGAGTATCTGTGGCATATTTAATACCAATGAAATTAGGTTTAAAATATCATATTGTTCTTAGCTTACTGTCCTGAATATTTTAAGTTCCAATTTTATTGGCTCATCAGATATATATTTTTACTTAATTTCTTAGTGGTTGTTTTATATTTTATACCATGCTTTATAATTTTGTCAATGTATATTATATGGCTTTATGTTTAATATAAGGATCTTATAACAGTATTATTCTAATTCTCTACTTCATTCTGCTGTGATGTATTTACTTTACATTATAAACTGCACAGTAATTTTTATTTCTGCTGAGTAACTTTTAAAATGATTTTACGTGTGGGGTATAATAACACACACCTTTAATCCCAGCACTCCAGAGGCAGGTGGATCTTTATGAGTTCAAGGCCAGCCAGGGATATGCAGTTAGACCCTGTCTTTAAAAAAAAAAAAAAAATTATATACCTAAATATGTTGCATATTGTTTACAATAAGCTTTACTTTTAAAAAACAAAATTCTATTTACCATATAGTAACCATTTCTCCAGGCCTCTCTTCACTCAGAACCAAGTCTCCAGATGGAATAATTAACTTTCTGCCTAAAAAATGTATTTGTAATATTTCTTACAGTTCAGGCATATTGGTAATAAATTCTCTCAGCCTTTGTCTGGGGGGGAAACTCATTTTAAAGTTTTTATTATTATGACATTACTCTGTGTGTGTGTGTGTGTGTGTGTGTGTGTGTGTGTGTGTGTGTGTGCACTCAGAGTGCAGATGCAGGGGTCACAGCACAGTCTGCAGAAGTTGGTTCCAGGATGATCTCTGTGAGTTTGAGGCCAGCCTGGTCTACAGAGCGAGATCCAGGACAGGCACCAAAGCTACACAGAGAAACCCTGTCTTGAAAAAACAAAAACAAATATATATAAAACTTTATGTGTATGTGGGTTTTGCCTGAATGTATGTTTTTGTACCAGGTAAGGGCCTGGTGTCCTGGGACATCAGAAGAGGGCACTAGATTCTGTGGGACTGTAGTTATGGATGCTTGTGAGCCACCACACAGGTGGCTAGGAACCACACCCAGGTCCTCTGCAGGAGCAGCCAGAACTCTTAGCCCGAGCATTTCCCCAGCATTTTGAAGGCACTGTTGCCCTGACTTACAAGGTTCCAACTGAAGCATCTGCAATGCTAGTCTTCATTTTGTACTGACTGAGCTTTACCGCTGGCTGCCCTTAAGAGTCTTTCTAAGGTTGGGTGGCATTTAATCCCAGCACTGGGGAGGCAGAGACAAACAGATCTCTGAGTTCAAGGCCAGCCAGGGCTACATAGGGACACCCTGCCCCAAAAACAAACAAACAAACAAATAAATGAAAGTGAGTATGGTGACAGTTATGTAAAGATTGACTTTTTCAGGGAGGTGAGCAGTATCAGGGATCTAGCATGGTCTTGTACTGGCTAGACAACTACACCGCTAGGCCCTGCATCAATTTTAAGACCTGTTTTTAAACCTTTTCATGGTACACTTCAACCATCCTTAATTCTAGAGCTAGTTTAGCCCCACTATGTAAGACATGGCCCTTACGGGGGTTTTAATGAATGCTCTGGGCTTTCAACAAGGACTCTCGCACTTGGCTAACTGCAATGCCAGCATCTCCCAGCACAGGAACTGTGTTTGTGACTCCCTGGCCAGTCCTTTAGGCCACGCCTAAACCATGGAATGCCACAGCCAGAGACAACGGGAGCCCCAGCAAGGCATGCAGCTTTCTTTGGGAAGGGTGCATCTTTGGCTTTTGGATACTATATCCTTCATGGGTTCATTTGAACCTCCCCAAGATTTGTTTCCTTGATTCAAGGGGACAGCTACCTCACTTTCCGTTCCTTTTTCCTAAGTAAACCAGCTCCAAGCAGCCAACCAGGGCAGTCTCAGAAATGTGCTCTGGCCTTTCAGGGAGCACAATGTCATCATATGCTCTGTTTTCCTGTTTGTTTATGCTGGCAGTCTGGTCTCCACTGTTCCATCACAATCCTAAATGGAAAAACTCTCAGTTTGTTTCTCTAGAAGCAGATGTCATCTTAGAAAGTTCCAGTCACAGTTTTTAAAAGTGACTTAACCACTAAGTGTAAATACTTTCACTGTGAACAACTGCAAACTACCAGTACGGCATCAGTGCAGGCAGGCCTGGGGGGAGAAGCTCAGTTGCTCTCAGCCAGGCCACCTGAAGAAGGCGGTCAGCTGCAGGGAACTTGATTTCATTTTCCCCAGAGTTTACCTGTCAACACTACAGAAAGCAAACTCAATAGCACACATATTCCTTAAAAAGGCTCTAATTTAAACTCTCAAAACTCAGGCGCTGAAGAGTTGGCTCGGTGGTTAAGACCACTGTTTGCTCTTGCAAAGCACCCTGGTTCAAATCCCAGCACCTACATGATAGCTCACAAGTGCCTGTAACTCCAGTCCTGGGGACTGGATGCCCTCTTCTGGTGTCTGCATGGACACAGTGCATAGACACACATGCAGACAAAACACGCATACACATAAAACAACCTCAGGTGCTGGACCTGAGGACATGACCCAGTCGTTAGGTATGCAGTGAGCCTGAGTTCAATGCCCAGCTCCACGTGAGTGGTGGTGCATGCCTGTTATCTCCGCATTCGGGAAGTAGATGCAGAAGAATCAGAAGCTCAAGATTATTCTTGGCTACATATCAAGATCAAGGCCAGACTGATCTACATGGGAACACTATGCTTTTAGTTTTCAGATTTTTAAATTACATTTATTTAGTTATATGTGGGGTGTGTGTAGGGGTGTATGTGTGTGTGATTACAAGATATCACATCTATAAAGTAAGAGATTTTATCAAAAACAGGCAGGGAATTTTATAAAATCCCATTTCACTAAGAATCTTCTCTCAGGACCAGAGAAAGAAATTGCTCAGTAGTTAAGATCACATGCTGGCCAGGCGGTGGTGGCACACACCTTTAATCCCAGTCCTCAGGAGGCAGAGGCAGGAGGAGCTCTGTGAGTTCGAAGCCAGCCTGGTCTACAAAGTGAGTTCCAAGACAGCAGAGCTGTTACATAGAGAAACCCTGTTTTGTCGGGGGTGGGAGGGTGGAGGGAGGGGAGAACCACGTATTTGATCCATATTAAAGTAGTTGGTTAACATTGGTTAAAAGGACAGATGAACAGATGTGGAATTTGAACAGGAAGTTGTTCCCACACTGGTACCACAGCACTTCAAATATCCACTAAGCACACTGGCTTCTTCTGACCTTCTTCCATAGAATATAACTACACTGGTATACCACAGAAATCATTAGTCAATAACAACTTGATAAATTCATAATTTTTTCCTCCATGCTAAGTTCTGACCAGGAATCCCTGTGATTCCATGTAAATGAGGAAAAACTAAAGAAGGCTTCCAGAAACAGACCTTGGTCCTCTTTTTCCCCCATACTGTTATTTTTTAATCAGTAAAATGTAAATATACTCTGTAAATACACTGTTCATGGCAGCTCTCCTCACATGATAAAACACCAACACTACAAAGCTATAGAACACAGAAAAATCATTTGAAAGAGAAGCAGCATTTGCTGGGTGATATCAGATGAGAGCCAGCCCAACCTGGGTCCAACCTGGATCTCTGGTGACTCATACCTGAAGGTGTTAAACGGAAAGTGAAATTTTTTTGGTGGGGGCAGGGAGGTAGGTTTTTTTGTTGTTGTTTTGGTTTGGTTTTGAGACGGGGTTTCTCTGTGCAACAGCCAGGGCTGTCCTGAAACTCCCTTTACAGACTAGGCTGGCCTCAAACTCAGAGATCTGCCTTCCTCTGTCTCCCAAATGCTGGAATTAAAGGTGTGCACCACCACCACCACCACCACCACCACCACCACCACCCAGCTCAGAAAGTGATCTTAAAGGAAGAAGTTAACCTGGGCTTCTTCTATTGGACTCTACATCCATTTTAGAAGCAGTCTTAAATACAAAGGGAACATGTAGGAATTAGCAAATCCACTGTCCCATAAGTCTGTCCACAGCAGATCTGGGACTTACAGACTGAACAGACACCAAGCAAGCAGGGAAAAGAATCCAGACCACAGAACACACACCAGTGTGTCCTCACTGTCATCAGGCATGGCACTGTCCATTATCCTGGCACCAACCCCCATGACAGCAGCATCTTTCACAGAGAGAAGAGACTTTCATGATACTGAAAACTGTCCATTTCCCAAGGTGCCTCTAACCAAACATCTGCACGACGGCACTGTACAATTCTGTTTTGTTTCCACACTCAGTCTCTAACCAATGGTGGGAGCAGGAGCCAGGACCAGAAAGAAAATCTGTCTCCTGCTCCCACCTCGTGTTCTTCAGTGCTTTCTTTCTTTCTGTAACAGGAAAATGACCAAATACGCTAAAGACTCAAAATCCTATGCATGAAATTCAGAACTTCATTTTCTAATTATAGAAATAACTGCACATAACAGAATAACTAAGAAATAAAGATGATAAAGAAAGCAAAGATAAGCTTAAGATGACTGCAATTTAGGTATTTAGATACAATGTATTTCTCATTCTCCATGATCAAAGAAAGTGGATAGTATCAGAAACTTATTTTTTTTCTTTTGTCTTTTTTCCAGACAGGGTTTCTTTGTGTAACCGCCCTGGGTGTTTTGGAACTCTCTCTGTAGACCAGCCTGGCCTCAAAGTCACAGAGATCCACCTGCCTTTGCCTCCCAAATGCTGGGATTAAAGGCATGTGTCACTACCGCCTGGCCAGAAACTTAAATTTTATCTAAACTAATGTAACATCATTCTTTCCAAATTCATCCTAACAGACACATCTTGCACCATTCAGGTGAGCACCCTTCCCACCCTCTTACTAAATTACATGAAAATACATGTACAATTTTATGCACTGTCCATTTCTACTCTCAAATACCTGATTCTGCCATTGATTTCAAGATTAACTCATGTATTGATTTCTATAACAAAGCAGAGAGGAAGTATATTAAATGCCTAACCTCACGATTGTCTACTCCATTGCTGGAAAGCTCCAGAACAGAACCTCCACTGTCAACCACAGCCGATGTCATTGCTTATTCCCTGAGCAAGTTTCAAATGCTATGAGTCAATGTGATTAGGGCTCACAGATGATGGCCACAGTTATAGGTTTCATTTTCATGGTTTAATTCAGTAACGATGGAGTAGATTAGACATCCAGAAGTCCAGTCTTCTAAAGATGATTAACCAGAGGGTCTGAAAAGAGGAAGAATTGGAATTGGTAAAAATACATAGGAAAGACAGAAAGCAATTTAATGTTTAACATTGTTTAATTGAAAAGGATATAGGCTTCTACATCTGTGTCAAAAGAAGGAAGTAAATACAGTACTCTACTTAAGAATTTAATATTCAAATTCATTAACTTATTGAACAATATTTTACCAAGCTATTGTATATGGATATTGCATTATAGAAGACATAATGCTAAAACTTCCCTGGGCTGGAGAGATTTCTTAGCAGTTAAGAGAACTGGCTGTTCTTCCGTAGGACTCAGGTTCAGTTCCCAGCACCCACATGACAGCTCATAACCATCTACAACTACAGTTCCAGGGGATCCCGTGTCCTCTGGCCTCCACACCATGCACACACATGGTACGCAGATATACATGCAGGCAAAACACCTATACACATAACGTTAGTACTTCTTTCTTTTATAGAGATGCAACATTATACCTGGAGTATTTTTACAGATTTTGTTGTTGTTGTTGTTGTTGTTGTTTTGTTTTTTTTTTGAGACAAGGTTTCTCTGCATAGCCCTGGCTGTCCTGGAACTCTCTCTGTAGACTAGGCTGTCTCAAACTCACTGAGATCCGAGATCTGCCTGCCTCTGCCACCTGAGTGCTGAGATTAAAGGTGTGCACCATCACTGCCTGGCCAGATTTTTTTTAATCTGGGCTGGAGATGGAGCTCATTGGTTAAAAGTGATGAGTTCAGCCGGGCAGTGGTAGCGCACACCTTTGATCCCAGCACTGGGAGGCAGATGCAATGCTCTCTCCCTTCTGCTGACACCTGTGACCATACCACATACTCACACACACATAATTTTTTAAAGATTTATTTATTTATTATGTATACAGTGTCCTGTCTGCATGTATGCCTGCAGGCGAGAAGAGGGCACCAGATCTCATTACAGATGGTTGTGAGCCACCATGTGGTTGCTGGAAATTGAACTCAGGAACTCTAGAAGAGCAACCAGTGCTCTTAACCTCTGAGCCATTTCTCCAGCCCAAAAGGAGTCTTTTTTAAAAGACTTTTTAAACTCTTTTAAGCACTGAACACACTGAGGCTAAACCTGGACTGTCGGGCTTACTCAGCTTCTGCTTTTACAGACAGAGCCATCTCCCTAGAGGGGCTTCTTAAGTCTTTTCTTCCTCCTCCTCCTCCTTTCTTAAAATGTATTTATTTTTATTTTATGTGTATTAGTGTTTAGCCTACATGTATGTCTGTGTGAGGTGTCGGAAACCCTGGAACTAGAGTTATACACAGTTGTGAGCGGCCGTGTGGGTGCTGGGAATTGAACCGGGGTCCTTTGGAAGAGAAGCCAATGCTCTTAACCGCTGAGCCATTTCTCCAACTCCTCTCTCTTCTTATAGAGATGAATATCAAAATGTGTCTTATCTGGATTTAATCCTTAAGTTACTTGTTTGTTTGTTTGTTTGTTTGTTTCGAGACAGGGTTTCTCTGTATAGTTTTGGTGCCTGTCCTAGATCTTGCTCTGTAGATCAGGCTGGCCTCGAACTCACAGACATCCTCCTGGCTCTGCCTCCTGAGTGCTGGGATTAAAGGCGTGCGCCACCACTGCCCGGCTCCCTTAAGTTACTTTTAATTTGATTTTGTATTATGTTTTTCATATAGAGAAAATATAAAGCTTTCTGACAAGATTTTTTTAATATCAAAATTAAACAATGCAGAAAATTTAAACAGATTTAAAGAAATCTGTACTTTATTTGTACTTCATGTACATTGGTGTTTTGCCTGCATGTATGTCTGTGTGAGAGTGTCAGATCTCCTGGAACAGGAATTATAGACAATTCTGAGCTGCCATGTAGGCGCTGAGAATTGAACCTGGGTTCTCTGAAAGAGCAGCCTGTGCTTTTAACCACTGAGTCATCTGTCCAGCTGGAAATCTATACTTCTAATAAATTATTCCATTAATCTTATGCTCATACTAACTTTGGCTATTGCCTCATACTGAATAGAAATAAATAATAAGGAATTCCTGTAAAGGTTTACTATAAAATGAAGTACCTAAGCAGGGTGGTGGTGATACACACCTTTAATCCCAGCACTCAAGAGGCAGAGCCAGGCGGATCTCTGTGAGTTCAAGGCCAGGCTGGTCTGCAGAGTGAGATCCAGGACAGGCACCAAAACTACTACAGAGAAACCTGTCTCGAAAAACCAAAAAAAAAAAAGTACCTGGAAAAAAAAGTAGAAACTTCACCTTACACATATTTATTTGTTTATGATTTAATGTGCATGTATATGCGCCTGAGAATATGTATGAGTACCATGTATGTGCAAATGCATGCAGAGGCCAGAAGAGGGAGGCAGATCCCCTGGAACTGGAGTACAGGCTGCCAGAGGCCAGATGTGGGAGCTAAGAACTGAACCCAGATCTTATGAAAGAGCAGCAAGTGCTCTTAGCCACTGGACTATCTCTCCAGGACTTTGCACCTTAGACAGAAAGTTAAATAAGAAATGTTTATATCTTAAGAATATTAAAGGGGCTGGAGAGATGGCTTAGAGGTTAAGAGCACTGGCTGTTCTTCCAGAGGTTCTGATTCAATTCCCAGCACCAACATAATGGCTCACAACCATCTGTGATGAGATCTAGTACCCTCTTCTGCATGCAGGTGTACATGCAGGCAGAATAGTAGTGTACACATAATAAATAAATTTAAAAAAAAGAAAATTGAAGAAAAATCCACAATGCCATCACATTAAAGCTCTCTGTTACTATTTCTAAAATCTGTTTTCCAAACATATAAAAACAGAAATAAACTTTACTTACAATTTGAATGTTAGGTAGTCTAAGCATCCTTCACTGTTTTCACAACTCGTCAAGAGCTAAAGTCTAAACCAGCAATTCTCTGGAACTACTAGTGGAAAGGAAAAGAGAAAGTGTTAACACAAATTCTAATTAAAACAAAACAAAAAAAGTTTTACCCTAAATAGGTATGACTCAGACAGTAAATAATAACACAAATCATCTCCAAATGATAATGGCACATATTTATGCAATTATAAAATCACTATTTCTAGATAACTAAGGAATCAGAAACTTTTTAAAAATCAGTGCAAAACTTTAAGTTACCACTAAATGACAATTAAGCAAGGTCATATCCAACATACACAGTCTATGCTCCATATTATGGAGTATATTACAATCAACCAAAAGGCTATTATTATTATTACTATTAATAATAAAAAGGGAGGGGAGAGTGCATCCCCTGAAACTGGAGTTAAAGAAGGCACATGTGAGGCATCACATGTGTGCTTGGAGTCAAACATAGGTCGTCCAGAAAAACTCTCCACTGTTTAACCATCTCTGAAGCCCCAACCAAAGGATTCTCAGAGCGTGCTGGCAGTGCAGCTCCTTGTGCTGACTAGTTTTATGTCAACTTGACACAAGCTAGAGTCACTGGAGAGGCAGGAGCCTCAACCAAGAAAATGCCTCAGTAAGATCTGGACCGGCCTGTAGAACATTTCCTTAATGAGTGACTGGTGTGGGAAGGCCCCGCCCACTGCGGGTGTGGCCACCCAGGTGGTCCTGGGTTCTGTAAGAAAGCAAGCTGAGGCCCGGGCAGTGGTGGCGCAGGCCTTTAATCCCAGCACTCGGGAGGCAGAGGCGGGCGGATCTCTGTGAGTTCGAGGCCAACCTGGGCTACAGAGTGAGATCCACGAAAGGCGCAAAGCTACACAGAGAAACCCTGTCTCGAAAAACGAAAGAAAAAAGAAAGCAGGCTGAGCAAGCCATGGGAAGCAAGCCAGTAAGCAGCACCCATTCATGTCTCTGCATCAGCTCCTGCCTCCAGGTTCCTGTCCTGACTTCCTTCAATGATGAACAGTGATACAAAGAATAAGCCAAATAAAGCCTTTCCTCCCCAACTTGCTTTTTGGTCATGGTGTTTCAACACAGCAATAGAAACCCTAACTAAGACATCCTTCTTCAGAAGTAAGAAATAAAATTAAAAAAATAAAACTAGGGAACTGGACAGATGGCTCAGCTGTTAAGAGCACTGACTGCTCTTCTAGAGCACCTAAGTTCAAATCCCAGCACCCACATGACAGCTAACAATGGTCTGTAACTCCAAGATCTGACACCCTCATACAGACATACATGCAGGCAAAACACCTACACAAATAGATAGATAGATAGATAGATAGATAGATAGATAGATAGATAGATA
>CABHPQ010143953.1:0-24679 GCA_902168405.1 Peromyscus aztecus
CTTGATCTCAAAAGTTGGCTTGTGGAAGGTTTCTTAAATGTTTTCTGTATTCTCAGCCCCCTTATTCCTTTAGAGTCCAGGGCTGCTGTCTCCATTGGCATTGTTATTGAATCTAGCTTCCCACTGCTTGGGTTCAGGCATCCTCAGTTCTCCCCGAATAATACCAATACCCATCCTCCCACAGCCCAGTCTTGAAGTTAGAATCAAATTGAGATGCTTACAGTTCCTGGGCAAATCTCCCTAATTTTAGGATGAAGTGCAAAGCCTTAGAAGGTTTTCAAAAATCCCAATCCTGCTTTTCTCTCAGGCTCACTAACATGATTTCCCTTTTACTTACCCAGCTCTTTACTGCTCTAGCTCCTGGACTCCTCAGTGCCTTGGGGACTGCCTTTGCCCTGATGTGTTTCCACCCAGGAAGGCTTTTCCGAGCTTTCCAACGCTCAGAATTCATTTTGGAAATTACTTTCTAAAATAAGCCTTCCTTTCCATTTTCTTCTCTGCTGCTTCAATTTATCCCTCTAATAAAGGTTTGCCAGATAAAAACAATTTCAGTATGACATTCCATGTTTTTATTTGCTGACTCTGACAACCCTGCTCAACTGAGATCCAATGGCAACTTGTATTTTTGCCCATACAGCTCTTTCTTTGTGTAGCAAAACATCTAGCATATAATAGGCATTTAAAAAGCTGTAAATACATGATAAAATATTGTGTATGTGTAACAAACATGTAAGATCTAGGGTGAACAACCCTGGTCAGGAGTGATAAGCAAAGGAATGACGTAAATAAACCACAAATGGAAATAATGATAAATAAATAATGTGTGGAAGTAGGGATAAGACTAGAAACCTAGCCCAAAAGGGGTATAAAAGAGGAAGCCTCAGACATAACCAACAGAGCTTGTAGGACCCTCGAGTGAGACGACTCTCCTCAGCCAGAGACCTGAGATCCTGTCCTCAGCACAGACGAGGTTGAGCACAGGAAGGCTGACCCGAGATCCAGAGGAACAGATGTGGCCGGACCTGCATGCCCAGAGAGGTATTCCTACTTCCACTTGGAAGACAGGATAAATATTGCTTGCAATCCTACTGTGTGAATAAATGAGTGTTATACCAAGTCTGAATCAAGAGTGATTATTCCTCCCCCATAATGAATCCTTAATGGTTATTTCTAAGAGAATACTTCCATAAACTAGGAAGTAGTTATGAAATATGTTCTTTGAAGGTTAATGACCAGTTTAAAGATTTTACTTATGGCTGTCTTTTTAAAAAATCATATTTATTATTTTGCCTAAGTAGAATGAAATTGACTTTTCTATTTTGGGAGCAATACTGACACTTTGATTTTTGAAATTTTTGCAAGAGTCCCCTTATGTAGAGCAAGCTGTCCTGGATGGAACTTTACAATCCCCCTGCCTCAGTACTACCATAAACACCTGGTCAAAAACTTCTGTAGAGTAGGAATAAAAGTTCCAATCCCAAAATTCATCCTAGTGAGTGATCCATCACTATTTAGCAAGTCAGCAAATGCTAGATTTTCCCAGATATCCATTGCCTTTACTGTACCTCTTTACCAATGTCCATGGAAGTTGTGGAAATATGACATCTGTGAGCTAAGTTACTATTTGTATTTTACCCAAGTTCTTTATTTGTAGGCAGTAGAAAAGGCTGTGATCAACACACAATACAGATGTCAGCAAGGTCCAGAGTTTCCCGAGAAAGCTCGCCTTTGACTACTTGCCTTTTTACAGTTCTTAAGGGTAAGGGACATGATTGCTCACATTTTTTTTATTTGTTTAACTATAGAAGCAATGTGCTGAAATTTTTTTCTGTAGAAATATAGCAAAGAGACAAAGAAAAAAGTGGAGAGAAAAGCACTATGATTCAGTAATAAATAAAAGGTATTAATTTTTATTTATCCCCTCAAGCACCTGTGCATGTCTTTCTACTGCTTGACACATTGTGTGTGTGTGTGTGTGTGTGTGTGTGTGTACATATGTAGCAGGCTTTTTCTTTGGGGCCACCAATCAGCTCCTAAATCATGACATGGAGATTTACCACTTATGAATGCTCAGCCTTAGCTTATGCTGTTTCTAGCTAACTGCTTTTTCTTTTTTCTCTTTAACTTAAATTAACCTATTTCTCTTCATCTATGTTTTGCCTCAGGGCTTTTTAGCTTGATTTCTGTATGTCCTACTCTGTGTCTGCTGGCTGGCAGCTGCCTGGCTGGCCCTAGATGTCTCCCTCTCTTTCTCCCTCATTCTCTCTTCTTCCTCTCATTCTTCTCAAGCCTAGATTTCTATTTATTCTCTGTCCACCAGTCTCACCTATCCTTCTCCTGCCTAGTTATTTGCTGTTCAGCTTTTTATTAGACCAATCAGGTACCTTAGGCAGGCAAGGTGAAATGGCAGCACATCTTTACATGATTAAACAGATGCAGCATAAACAAATGCAGCACATATCTACATCGTAAACAAAGGCAGCACAGTCAGGCAGTGGTGGGTGAAGAACTTTAATCCTAGTACTCAGGAGGCAAAGGCAGG
This sequence comes from Peromyscus aztecus, assembly GCA_902168405.1. Classification (NCBI taxonomy): domain Eukaryota; kingdom Metazoa; phylum Chordata; class Mammalia; order Rodentia; family Cricetidae; genus Peromyscus; species Peromyscus aztecus. The sequence goes on from CABHPQ010143953.1 coordinate 2,543, forward strand.
TGGATCTCTGTGAGTTCAAGGTCACCCTGGTCAACAGTGTGAGTTCCAGGACAGCCAGGGCTACACACAGAAACCAAAAAAAAAAAAAAAAAAAAGGCAGCAGAAACAAATGTAACAACACCTTCACATACTTAAAATAATACTATGCAGCAGAAACAAATGTAACACATCATTTTTGCCTAGTTAAAATAATATTCCACAACATATATATATATATATATATATATATATATATATATATATATATATATGTTGTGTGTGTTATAGTCAGGTCCCTTCCATATTTATATTGTGAAACTGCTGCGGGCCACAGGAATATATCATAAGAACTCAGCTGGTTATGGCAAAGTCACTACCTGGAGGGATCAAGGATTTCCTCCAGAGGAAGTCAAATTCCAAGGAGTTTTTGGTGTTACTTGGCTTGTTATATATCAGCTGTCTTCTGTTATGAAAATCATGTGTGCCTTCATAGTTTTCCCAGTTGATTTTTCCCTAAGAAGGGCTAACAGTGTGGACTGATCACTCTCTGGACACAGACATTCCAGGTATTTGGAGAACAGCCTCAGGAAAGGATTTCTCTGGAATCAGATATCTCCCTTGGCCACTTTCAAGGAGTAGCAGTAATAACAGTCCACATGCAAGTCTCCTGATTTAAGATAAATTCCACAAGGAGATACCGCCTAGGTCAGGTGGACGTTAAGTAATAGCTTTACACAATTTAGCTCAGACCCTCCTTTCTTACAGCCTTACTAACTTTATAGACCTCTAACTCCTTACCTAACCACTTCTAGGAATATTTAGGTAACCTTCTGCGCTGACAGCTATGCTCAGCCAGAACCCCAGTTCAAGCCTCTTTGTAATTATCATCATTGGCAGCATCCTGCCAGGTCCATTCCCAGATGGAAGAAAGTACCTTATCAGAGATACCTCTGTATTCTCTAAGAACAGACTTAACTATCCAGGCTACCTGTTTGAGAAGGCCTGGCGGATGTGCCAATTAAGCTTTACTTCCTCCTTTCCCAAACCTTACCTCTAGTTCCAGATCTCCCTTTAACTATCACCAGAGGCATCTAGCTGTACACAGGTTGCCTAGCGACTGAGCACACTTTCCCCAACCCTGCAGCAAAATGGCAGATAGCTTGGACAGATATGAGCCACAGGAAAAAAGAAGACAGTTTTATTTTCTCCCAGTGACCTAGCAACTTATAGATTCTTAACATTTTCTACCAATCACGTTTAAGATTATAGTTGAGCACATAAGAGCCCTCTTCCTAGATATTACCTGAATTTAGCCTTTAGTTAATTCATTTCCCCACTGGTCACTTCCCATTGGGGTTGCAAATGATAATTAACGGTTATTGCCTCCCTATGTGATTCTTATCACCTCTCTGTTTGACCCTGAAAGCCTGGCCAAAGGATTACTCCTTGTAAGTGTATATATACCAGGACTTCCAGGGCACGGAGATGGAGAAGAGAAAAGAAAATGGAAGAACCAGACGGGTAAGAACTTGAGAGGAACAAACTGAGAAAGGGAAGAACTAGATTGAAGGGCTAGAAGAGAGTTCTAGAGGAATGAGATGGAAGATGAGGAAGAGCCAGATAGGAAAGTACTGGCTGAGTAAGAACAAGCTGAAAAGGACCTAGATGAGGCAGAATTAAGATGAGAGAATTAAGATAGAACTTAGAGGGAGCAATAGATAAGTTTAGAGAGAAATCAGGCAAGAAAGGAGCTAGACATGAGAACAGAACTGAAGCTGTGTATAAAGGATGTTATGCCAGAGGATTAAAGCAAGTGGACTATAGAGCTCAGTGTGCTGAGATTCTATTTCCTGAAAATAGTCCTCACCGTCAGTAGTTCTCGCTCCTGAGCCCCTGGGATGTATAATATTAAGGGTGGTCCCTCTAATATTATACAAGATGAAACCTTTGGGCCCGGGGCCTTTGGAGGTGATTATGTCATGAGAGTAGAATCCTCTTAAGTGGGATTAGTGCCCCTATATAAGAGGATCTGAAATGTTCTTTTTCCCTCTGTGCTGTAAGGACATAGCTAGAAGACAGCCGTGTACACAGTCACCAGGCATAGTATCTTCCAACACATTGAATTCCAGACTTTGTCATTTTGTTAAATAGGTATTGTCTGATAAAGCCACCCAATCTGTGTGTGTGTGTGTGTGTGTGTGAGTGTTAGTAAGTTGAATGGACTAAACTACTGTACATATGTACAAATTCAAGATACTAAAATCTGAAATTTAAATCACAGCTCACAAAAGTCAAGTGTGGGGGACTCTGGTAATAATTGGTTTTGAAAATTTTTCTGAGTTCATAAAAAGATAATTCAGAAGATTACTTTATTAGCATACTTTGACATATATCCTTTCATTCCTGTTCTCAGGATGTCATCATTAATGGTGACTTTCAGCTTGTCTATTACTCATGAACCTGTGACTCCATCATGACAATCCATGCAGACAATTCTCTGCACTGTACTCTGCTCTCTTCTGAAGTCACATTCTGTCACTTCATTAGTGTGCTCTTCCATATCGATCCATTTGATTTATCTGAAGATTTCCAAAAGACAAAAAGCATACAGCAAAATAGACTCTTTTTCCATTTTCTCTTTCTTTTTTTTTTTTTTTTGTTTTTTGTTTTTTGAGACAGGGTTTCTCTGTGTAGCTTTGCACCTTTCCTGGAACTGGCTTTGTAGACCAGGCTGGCCTCGAACTCACAGAGATCCGCCTGCCTCTGCCTCCCAAGTGCTGGGATTAAAGGCGTGCGCCACCACCGTCTGGCTCCATTTTCTTAATATCTCTCATTCCCAGTAATCCCTACCTTGGAAATTCATCACTAGGCATTTTTCTCTTTGATGTCTCCATTTTTGTTTGATATTGCATTCTTACTGTCCTCTCCCTCACTTTACTTTCTCATCTCTTCCTACTTTTCTATGTTATTAGAATGTGTACAGTAAAAGTGTGCGTAAAGATGATAATTTACTAGATGTAAAAATATTTTGGTTCCCAGTCAGGAGTTTGAAAGTAGGTAAGTAGGTCATGCAGTATTTTCTTAAATACAAAAAGTCCCTCAAAACCTCAAGCAATATTTTTTACTAATTTTTATGGGTCTGATTTTTCCACATTTTACTGTTTTTTCCCAGACAAAAGTAAAAAGGTTTCTCTATTGTGTGTATATTAATAATGAATGTTAAATTTTAATTAAGTTAAAAAATTAAAGGTAATTCACATTTGTTTAAAGAGAATGCTAATTTTTATGTTAAAAATACTTTTATTCTATTTATGAATTTTTAAAAATCTTTTTACTTTTTAAGCATGTTTTTCAGCTTGATTAAAGTGTAGCAAGTGTGTGTCATATTGTATACTTTTGTGGTAGACAGTACTCCCATGTATTGTGTACACTGATAACTCCAGCCCTTCATTGTGCTTGGGAAATTGGAAGGGTTTTATTTTAATAGAATTTGGAATGGTGTCAGAACCCAAGATTTCATTACTATAGCAACAGAGAACAATGGAAACACTAAATGTCAAACAAATTCAATGTTGCCATAGTAACAATCAGTTGCTTTAACAAATACATTTACTATTTCTTTGTGGTCAGTTTCTCTAATATGCTCATCCAATATGGGGGAAAGTTCAAAATTACTTTTAAAAGAAAAACTCTTCAAGAGACAAAAGCAATTTGTTTCACTGTCCATTATTTAATAAGAAACTCACATGATTCAGAAAGAAAACCTTATAAGGGAAATAGAAAGTCTCAGTTCTGTTCCAATCAGTATTCTTCCATTCTTCTTATTTACAGTCAGGAACATTGAAGTGTGGCATTTAAAGCATGTCTGCACTGCTGTTGCATGACATTTCAAACCACTCTTCCTAAGCCCCTGAATAGAGGCAGTTCTGCCATATGAAAGAGTAAATGCTTTGTTCCCTGAGACTCAATCCCTCAGGCTCCTCCCTAATACTGCAACAGAACACCAGCTGTGGCCTCCTTTCCACAAGTCCACAAGTCCAGTGGATCCCAGGGATCATTCCCTTCTGGCCTCCCTCCCCCAACTCATCATTTTTTCCCAGCCTCCAACACCAGAAGAGGAGGCAAGTAAAAAAGGCAACACACAGCCATCACACTCTCTGAAAATCCAGAGAAGAAACAGAAGCCAAGGAACAAAACACCCACCCAACAAAGACAAAGGCAGAAATCTGCACCTAGGTCTATAATCACTCCAAGCCCAAATGCTTAGATGCGAGCGCTAGAACACAATCAGTAACAGCCAGGGCAATATGTCTCCACTATAACCCAGCTATCCTATTACAGCAGACTCTGAATATTTCAACATAACTGAAACACAAGAAAAAGTCCTTAAAACAAACTATAGGAAGATGATAGACATTCTTCAAAAGGAAATAAATAAATCACTTAAAGAAAGCCAAGAAAAAAAAAAAACTGTTGAAAGAAAACAATAAAACTGTTCAAGACCTGAAAATGGAAATAGAAGCAATAAAGGAAACACGAACTGAGGGAGTTCTGGAAATGAAAAATTTAGGAATACAAACAGAAACTACAGAGGCGAGTTTCACCATCAGAATACAAGAGATAGAAGAGAGAATCTCAGGCATTAAAGATACAATAGAAGAAATGTATCCATCAGTCAAAGAAAATGTGAAATCTAAAAAGTTCCCAATGTAAAACTTCCAAGAAATCTTGGATACCATGAAAAGACTAAATCTAAGAATATTAGGAATAGAAGGAGAAGATTCCAACCTCAGAGGCCCAGAAAATATTTTCAACAAAATTATGCAAGAAAATTTCCCTAACCTAAAGAAGGACGTGCCTATCAAGGTACAATAAGCATAGAGAACACCTGTAAGCTAGTGTTGCAACTCTGGGGGAAAGGTATCCTGACTGTTCAGGGAGTCAGGAGACACCTTGAGCTGCTAGGACAGCTCAGCTCTGGAGGGAAGGGTATCCTGACTGTTCAAGAGTCAGGCTCTACCTGGAGTTGAGGTGCAGTGGGGGATGGTCTCTCTGAAGGATACAGCAATCCTGTTCCTCTCCTGGAGAGCTGCTATAGCAGAGCTTTGCTCAGCACCCCATTAAAGGGGCTTCCCAGCAGAACTCTGCTTCTTCTCTAGCCCAAAGATGTTCCTTCTTTTACTTCACTCTGCTAAAGGGGAAACCCCTGCAGAAATGTAGCAATCTCCTCTAGCTCAGGAGAAAAGTTGTTACATTTCTGCTCCACCTTGCTCAGTTCCCTAAGGGACATCTCAGCAAGGTTCTTCTGTTCAGTTCCGCCTTGCTGAGTCCCCTAAAGGACATCACTGCAAGATTTTTTCTGCTCACTCCACTAAGGAACCTCTTAGCAAGGCTCTTCTTCTCTACACTGAGAATGCATGATCTTCACACCCAAGACTCTTGAGAAAGATATTTATTTGGGAAGGAAGAGTCCAGGAGAGTGGCTGCCTCTACCACGGTGGAGAGAACAGCTAACAACTGAACAGGCAGGGTGGTTTATATAGGGTTTCTTAGGGAAGGAGTTTCTCCAGGGAGATTTTCTGTTCAGGGATTGGTTAGTTTTTTATGCTCAGGGATTGGTTATTTTTTTGTTGGTTGGGGGCAGAGATAGCTCTGATCTCAGAGCCAAACTGTGTTTCTTTCACTGGCCTTTCCTAGCTTTTTGGCTCTAATTCTAGGGCCAGAGCATATTTCTTTCACTGGCTCTGATTCTAGGGACAAAGAGTGTTTCTTTGGCACTGGTTTCAGAGTCAGGGCCTGTTTGTTTGGTTCTGGGTTCAGAGATAAAGTGTTTCTTTCTCTGGCTCAGGTCCCAGATCTAGGCTGTTTCTTTCACAGGGTGGGTTTCTTTAGCTAGTCTTTTTTCCCTACAATACCAAATATATTGAACCAGAAAAAAAAAAGAGTTCCCTGGCCACATAATGAAACAATAAGCATACAAAACAATAAGGAATATTAAAAGCTGCAAAGGAAAAAATGTCAAGTAATATATGACATATATGGGGAGGGATCAGGTGGCTGGAGAGATGGGATAGAAGGAGAGAGTGAGGGGAGAGGTGGTTGGAAATAAGGGGCATTTGGGGGACAGTGTGGAAACCTAGTGCAGTGGAAACTTTCTGGAATCTGTGAGAGTGATCCTAGTGAGGACTCCTAATAATAGGGGATCTAGAATCCCAACTGGCCATCTCATAACCAGACAAGGCTTCCAGTGGCAAGACTGGGTTACATTCAATTCAGTTGTTGGTCAAGGGAGTCCTATAGAGATCCCCAGACAATTCAGGCTGATGGTAGAACAGAGGTTTGCTCTTTGTAAACTGACAGTGGGGACCCATTGCTGAGGACAACATTCACACAACTCATTGGAGAGTTGAGCTGGTGTCTGCATGGAACTTTTACCCCTATGTTCTAGTGTCTTTGCTGCAGGAAGATACTCTGCAGGCTACTGAAAAACAAACATGGATACCAACCTAACCACAAAATCTTTGACCAACAATCTGTCCTACCTGTCCACTGATGCTGGGTCAATGGTCGTACAGAGCCTGTGGGAGTGACCAACTAATGTCTAATTTAACTTGAGGCCCGCTCCATTGAGAGGGAGCCCATGCTGACACTGCTTGGATGGCCAGGAACCAGAGACTGGATAGCCTGAAGACGTAAGGTAGAACCAAACGTAACTGATCTTAAAAAAAAAAAAAATCAATTTCTAATGATATTCTGCTATACTCATAGATTAGTGCCTTGCCCAGTCTTCATCAGAGAGACTTCCTCAGGCAGCAGATGGGAGCTTAAGCAGAGGCCCACATCCAGACATTATGTAAGAGGTCTCTGTTGGGTTGCTCCCCTAGGATCTCAGAGAATCTCACAGGGGACAGGCAGAAAGATTGTAGGAGTCAGAGGGGATGGAGGACACCAGAAGATCACTGTCCACTGAATTAACAAAGCAGGGTGCATATGGGCTCACATAGACTGAAGGGGTAAGCACATGGGTCTGCACCAGACCCTCTGCTTTTATGTTATGGCTGTTAGCTTGGTGTTTTTGTGGGATTCCTAACTGCAGGGACCGGTATATCTCTGACTCTTTTGCCTGTTCTTGGAACTACTGTCTTCCTGTTGGGTTGCCTTGTCTAGCTTTTGTGTAAGGGCTTTTGCCTTGTCTTATTGTATTTTGTTTTGTCATGTTTGGTTGTTGTCTCTTGGAGGCCTGCTCTTTTCTGGTGGAAGAAGGAGGGGAAGTGGATCTCAGGGAAAGGGGAGGTGGGGAGGAGCTGGGAGGAGTGAAAGGAGGGGAAACTGTGGTCAGGATGTGTTGCATGAGAGAAGAATCTATTTTCAAGAATGAAAAAAAGAAAGGAACAAAGGAAGGATGGAAAGAAGGAGGGAAGGAAGGAAGAAAGGAAGGAAGGAAAGAGGAAAGTCTTTTTTCTTTTTAAAGTGCTAGTAGTGGAGAGCACATGCATGCCAGGCAACTGTGATAGCCCTGCAGAAAAGCAATTAATCAGACAATACTGTATTCTGTTGCTGCTAATTGTCTTTCTTTACTTTATAGCAGTCTATTCCTCTTGTGAATCCAACATCCTCATTTTAGTAACTAATCCAGACCTTCCTTGCCACACAACTTCACAACTTACTAGTGACGTTATTTCACATCTGTCTCCTTTAGTCCCATAATTATTTCCAGTAGACTAAACCTAGAGATGCCAGTGGTCATTCTCATCTTACCACAGAATATGTAGCTCAGTACCTGGTACATGGGAGGACATACCAAATATTAACTGATTGAATAAGATTCCACCAAACAGTAGCCTTTGCTGCAGACCCTTGGAGACTATAATGCTAACTTTAAAGTAATGTATAGTCAGAATAACATTGTACGCTAATCTTTTCAAACTACAGTCTACTTTAGAAATAACTGTATTGATTAGGCACCCTTGGGAGGGGTTATGGGATAGTCAAAATGCATTTGTTCTGCAGAACCAATATACAAAATAAATTGTAGGTGATTTTCAAGGTTGACTAGCAGATATACATATACATACAAATTGCCTAGACTGTAAAAATAATAGTACCATACTTGTAATTTCTAATTCCTTGTATAAAATTATATCAATTGTTCAAAATTAATTTATATATTAACTTATTCTTATAAGACAGTAATGATCATTCTGACGATAAGAAACATTCTTAGGTAGCCAGTGATATATTACTAACTGTACATCTGTCATAGAAGGATGGTATTCCATTAAACACAGCCACATGCAAAATGCCTGATCTAGGAAATTAATTTTAAACCATTGACTCCTGTGGTGCAGTTCTGACACATAGATAAGGATGATAATAATTGTGTGTTTTAAGTTGCCAATCTTCCTGCTCGCTCGTAGCAGCAAAGAGAAACTCATGCAGTTTCCACTACTGCATAAGGGAAGCAAGTTTTCAATGAAGGATATGAAATGCTGCTGATTTGGTCCACTTAATGATGGGCTAATGTTCACATGTCACCACTGTCATTACTTTCTAGATAGTGAAAGGACTCAGATTGTATCAAAGACAAACAACAAAAATGAAAATTATAATACAGTCAAAGTAATATGTTTACATCTGCATTAATAAGTAACCATAATAATAATGATAATAAAAACATGGTCAGTTTGAACCAACACAGATGATTTGATAATAATTATCTTCTAACAACTTTGGGGATTGCAGTGGTGTTCATGTATAGAGAAGAATTTCCCAGAGTTGCTGTGAGTTCACTGAGAATCTGACTTCACAAAATGTTGTCAATGCTGCAGAACAGGAAGACTCTCATTTTCCTTATTGAGGGGAACCCTGCATGTGTCAGTGCAGGCAGTGATCCCTGAAGAGATGGGAATGAAAGCCCAGTTCAGGTTGATAAAGTCAACCTGAATCAGACTTTGGGGAGTTTTATGCCAGGCAGTTCATTGTCAGCATATTTAAACCACTACAGTTTGGGAAAAGGTTTCCAGGCAACAGTCCAATCAGTCCAATTCCAGGTGTACAATAAAGCTTAAAGTGTGACTGCATAGAAACTCCTTTAAAAAAATACATGTGACCATATGAGTGGGTTCTAAAGCTAAAAGGCCTAGAATCAACTGTGGTCCCTGTGCAATAGCATAGAGGTCAGTAAGTCATAAAACAAACAAACAAACAAACATCTCCACTAAGGATGGGTAATAGTCTAGGGGAGGGAAGAGTCTGGGATAATCATTCTGGGGAATTAGGGTGAAGTCTGTCCCTACAGATATCAAAAAGTTCACCAGGTCATTAACAACCTCCACTCTCAGCTTTCTAGATGGAATACAGGTATTTGATTTTTGTCTTCCATTGAGGAGACACCCCTGGGTGATTAACATTCCTGGTTCTATTGGTGCTTTTTTGTGAGTACAAGGTCCTCATGCCCTCTATAATTTATCCTCAGTATTATACTAATAGTAATGTGTACAGTATTTATACTTTTACTAGAATTATAGATCAGTCTGTTTAACAATTTTGACTGGCACATTTGCTCATTCAACAAAAATTTGTTGAAGGTCTTATATATGGTCAAATAAAATTTTCTACCCTCATGGATCTATGCAAGCCTCTATGACTTCTAACGTGGACATAGCAATGCATAAATTCTGTTTATTTTGAGATTCTGAATTCCACTTTTGAGCCAGGTTCCTGGCAGCTTCATATCCCCTATACACTTCTGCTTTTGTACATGGTTCTTACGTCCTGAAGGCATTTTTAATATTTTATGGTGTACCAAGTATAAAAGTCACTACTATTTTACAATAAACATCTTTAAAGGAAAATATTTTGTGCAATTTTTATGTCTGTCATTTAATAAAAAAAAATTGCACATTACTTCCCGTCCTTACTGGAAACCAAAAAAAAAAAAAAAGAAAGGAGAGAGAGAGGAAAGAAAGAGAGAGAGATAGAGAAAGGAAGGAAAGAAAGACAAAGATAACAATCATCACTTTAATCATGAAAAAAAGGAGACGACATTAGGCACAAATGTAGAAAAGGAAGATTGTTCTGTCATTAATTGCCAAAATGACAGCAGCACACTACTGAAGGATTTATTAAAAGATGCACATCACTTGATTTTTTTCTGCTGACCATTTATATGCTTATTTGCATTCTTGCCTCTGGTCTTTGGATATTATTTTAAACTATGCCATAAAGAAAAGTGTGTGTGTTCCTTGTTTTATATGGAGAACAAAATTGATTTTATTGCATCATTGACTGAAGTCATAACTTATTTCAAGCCACCTTTTTTTCTGGTTTTTTTTCTTTGTTTTTTGTTTTTGTTTTTATTTTTTTGAGACAGGGTTTCTCTGTGTGTACCTCTGACTGTCCTAGAACTTGCTCTGTAGACCAAGTTAGCCTTGATCACAGAGATTCTCCTGCCTCTGCCTCCTGAGTGATGAGATTAAAGATTGCACCACCACAAGCAACTTTAAAAAAACCCGGGAGACTGCTTTTGCTGGGGGACAAGCCTACCTACAGTCACTTAATCCAAGATAAAGCCATCTGTAAGGAGGTTCTTCCAGCTACCCAACATTTTGATGATTCATTTTATTTTTCTCTCATATCCAAATCTAGTCGGTCTTTGACATTCTTCTTTCAATGTTTTAAAAAACTGAATCATTCCACTTCTTTGACAGTATTTACCTATAGGAAAGTATGCTTTTCCAAATAATCCCCTGTTCAATCTGTCTTATTTGATTCAACTAAGATCTCTTTTTCCCCACTTCCTCCACTTCTTTTTGTTTTCTGTTGCACTTTTCTATACCAGCCTTTAAAAAATTACTTTCTCAATAAGTAATCTTAAAAAACATGACACTCACATTCCCAGGACATGAGTTGGTTTTTGGTCTTTTACTGGGTTATTGATATTTATCATCTTGTTGGGGGGTTCGTTACAAGATGTTGTTGGGTATAATAAAAAAAAGAGGGAAGGATATATATGATAGAATAAAAGGGTAGATTATTGAATCTACTTTCAAACTAAAAAAACAACTACTAGTTTTAAATAAATTACATTGGTATGGATTTTTTGTATATTGATACAAATTTAAGGTTATTTTTGTTATACTGTATATATGTTTCTACTTCTGTTTAAGATATTTTTGTATATTATTACAAAATTGAAGTCATTGTCCTTATACTGTACATCTGTTTATATTTTTGGTTAAGGTATTACCTATAGCTTGTAGCTATATAGCTTGTTTATTTATGCAATGTGAAGTTTTAGTCCTTAAAAGCTATATAGGATTATAAAGAAATACAGGTTAATAATCACCCATAACTATCAAACTTATAGTCATGTTAGTTAGGTTTTCTAGGTATACAGTGATATATTTCAGCTAGGTAATTTTTAAACACTTCAAAGACCTACAGAATATGGCATTTAAAATGTTTTAATAACTTAGACTTTTCTTGACATGACACACATCTGCTCCTGGCAGCACCAATCTATTTTTAAAGAGGGTAATGGGCATTGAAGAAACTCCTTATGGAGTTTGCTTTTTTGTGGCATAAGCTAGCCATTAGGGCAAGAAACTGCCCTTGCCTCAACTGCTGACAGTATGTTGTCCAAACTAAACAATCAGGACACAAAGAAAGGCAACTGCTATTTTTCCCAAGACAGGATAGGACAGTCCTTCAAAATTTCCTACTTCTGAAAAATATCTGTCAGATATTCTAGGCCTGTAGGCCAAAGATGGATGCCCCAGCGTTGCAGAGGAACCTTGGGTTACTGTCCAGGCAACCAGCTATTTCTCTTATTTCTCACATTTTTTGGAAGTCGCTTGCTTGCACTTCCTACTTACTCAGATTTTATTATTTACTTCTCAGGTCTTTGATGGGGTTGAAGACAAGACAGTTACAGTTATAGCTCTCCCAAATCTTGGCAAAAGGCATATTAGGTACAAAACTTTAGACTCTTCAGGAGAAGACAGCTAATAGAGTAATCTATAAATTTGCCAATTACTTATGGACTGGACATTGAGAATATATTTTTTAATTAATAATTGTTCTTGTATGTAGTTTCATTTTTGTTAAGGTTATTATCTTTCCTTTCTATTTGAACAATACTTGATAATAATTCTTACTGTATATAGTTTTACTGTGTTAGAGTTAGAACCTTTCCATCTTAATTAGACAAAAAGGGTAAAATGTTATGGGAATTCTGTCACCAATCTGCTAGCCAATTGAGAGAAGCATTTTGGTCCAAGAGGTGGGGTTTTCACTGGGGATAGACATAAGAGAAAAGGTGGAACTGAGGAATATGTAGCCTTTTCGAGGGAGGAAGCGAGCAACAGTGGCTGTTAGTGGTGACTTGTGATTCAGATGAGGTTCTTCTTTTGTTACTATTTGCGCATGGGATTTTGCATTTTAATAAACCTTAAAGAAATCTTTATCATACATGTTCTAACTCTTTGAAGGATAACTTCAATTTTGCTTCCTTGTCATCGGGCTCTTTATCACCTTCTTGTACCTTCCTTCTATCAAGGATTTTATTCATCTGGTGATCTTTGCATTGTCTGCTAAAACAGAACAGGAACCATCTTCTGGATTTCAAGTTGTGATGCAGTGTGATAAACGACAGGGCACAGGTCTGGACAGCAGAAGGAGGAGTTAGAGTGCTTTTCACAAGCACAGCAAGTTTGAAAGAAAATTGGACAGATTGGTGGAAACTCATTGACAAGTTCACTGTCTCAAGGGACATCTCAAGAGGAGTTTCTGTGGGAAATGGTGAAACAAAAACAAGCAAAAGGGGAGATCTGGTTGGTAGTCAGTCACACTTAGTTTTCAGATAGATTCAAGGACCATACCAACATGTGAAAAGGAGGTTCTGAATGTTTCTCTATGGATAATGTAATCAGCTTTGACAAGAATTTCAGATATTTTGTAATTGTGGTTGAATTAAAAAATGTAGCCACATGGTTATGTTTATTATCATTGTTCTCTATGTTTAAAAATCAAACAAACTATAGCTCAGAAGAGTGTTTGTCTAGCATGTAAGAAGTGCTGAGTTCCAGTCCCAGCACTCCATGAGCTGACCATGATCATGTATGCCTATAATCCAATCTGTGGTCCCAGACTGAGGCAGGAAAATCAGGTGCTCAAATTCATCCTCAGATACATAGAAAGTTTGAGTATAGATGCAGAGAGATGATATCTTCAGTCACTTCTACCTCCCCAACATTCTCCTTCAATATGATGTTGGCACTCATGTGTCAACAGAAGTCCATTTCTCCTTCTTGACTCTAAACATATCTGTGACTACTTTGACCAACTCAAAAAGGAAAACAAAACAATACAAACAGAAAAGCCAAAAGTCTGAAAAAATCAACAAAATAACAAAATAACCCCAACAGTAATAACCTGAGTCTATAGAAATAATGCTGTACCAATTCTAGACATAAACTGGTTTGCAGCTTCCCTTTCTTAATATTTTTAGACACAATCATTATATAGAAGTATGCCCACCATGATAATCCCAGCCAAGAGATACCCCATGTTGTCAAGGGATGCTACAGGGGAAGACTTGATATTGACAAATAAAATGAATCATCACCTTCTATGGTAGTCAAAGCTCCATAAATTAGAAGCAAACCACACAGCCAATGCCTCCTGGAGTTAGTGATCTCCAGGGTGAGGATGCAGAGTTACAACAGTAACTCTAAACTACTGCATTTATGATGTTTTCCTAAAAATCAGTAGCTAAAACAAGGTTGCTGATTCAATTCCATTCTTCGGTAACCAAGTGACTGAACATGTTTGACATCCATCTCTACTGAATGTTGAGACTTACAATTGCCTATCTATTAAGTCTTTATGTATTTGCTGTGATATTGAGGAATGAAACACAGGGAGATGTGTAGAGAAATGTCCAGAGAAATGATTTGATGGATAAACACACATGCTGTCCAGCATGATAATCTGAGTTTCATTCTCAGGAACCACATTGAGATGAAAAAAACTAATTACCACAGGTTGTCCTATGACCTCCACACACCAACACCTACACACATGCACACACACACACAACATAAATAAAAGACTTTAAATGTAATAATAAATGTTCAAAAGATAAATAAGGGGTTGGAGAGATGGCTCAGAGGTTAAGAGCACTGGCTGCTCTTCCAGAGGTCCCGAGTTCACCTCCCTGCATCCACATGGTGGCTCACAACCATCTATAATGAGATCTGGTGCCCTCTTCTGGCCTGCAGGCAGAACACTATATACATGATAAATAAATAAATAAATAAATCTTGAAAAGAAAAGGAAAAAAACTCAAAAGATACATAAGTGAAAGTTCAGTGAAGGCAAGGTATTGTTACTTTTCCTAGAAAAATGTCTATATATATAATGTCAATGTTGTATATGCCATTATTATTATTATTATTATTGTTATTATTATTATTTTAGTCAGAGGTTTTCCTGTGTCCCACCTGGTCCCACGGTCCCACAGCTACTTATAAAATAATCACTCAGAGGCTTAATATTAATTACCAATTTATGGCCATGGCCTATAGCTCAAGCTTCTTGCTGCCTAGCTCTTATAACTAAACAAAGCCTGTTTCTATTAATCTATATGTTGCCACATGTTCCAAAGCTTTACCTGTGTGCCATTACATTCTGTTCCTTGGACGGCGGGATGGTGTCTCCTCCACCTCTGCCTTTCTTCTTCCTGTCTCTCTCTTGGATTTCTTGCCTGGCTATATGCTGACTCACCGTAGGCCAGAACAGCTTCTTTATTAACCAATCATAGCAACACATATTCAGAGCATACAGAAAAACATCCCACAGCATATTATTATTGTTTTCTTATGATTGTTGAGATCAAGTCATTGGATATCTTCTATAGACTTTGAAGTAGCTTTTGTTAAACACAAAAATAACCTTTATATATTATTCTAATAGCTACATTTTAAACAATTACTACCATCTTATTTTCCAGATATATTTTACATGCTATTGTCATGTAATGAGGAAGAGTCTTAAAGTTTTTTTTTTTTTTTTCAAAATGATTTTCCAGCCATCTGAACAAATCACTGCCCCTTAGAGGGTTTCTCTGACTCAGTTTCTTGTCTAAGATGATTTGGGGAAATAAAAGTCAACCCCCTTCCCCTAATAACAGAAAAGCAAAGAGAATGCAGTAAAATTATACTAGGCATTTGTTTTTATTTCTACAGAGCAAGGATAGTTTAATGTATAATCTGCTGCGACACTTTTTAAAAATAGATTCTTCTCTTATTCAATTCATCTTGACCACAGTTTCCCCTCCCTCCACTCCTCCCAGCCCCTCTCCACCTCACCTTTCCTTAGACAGAGTCAATAATGTAGTTCAATCTTTCTCAAACTTGAGAAATGAAAGTTCTAATGAAAGAAGGGCTCACATTTCAATAATAATAATTCCTATGAATAATAACCTGATAATGTGGAACAAAGGCTAAATGGGTATGTCTTCCAGGAATGAAATAAAAAATATTAACCAAATAAAGTTCCAAAACTACCACTTTGCAGATATGAGTTTCTTGGAATTGAGTGTTTTTATGAATTTAGTAACCAGCTTCATAGCAGTGTTCAAAGAGAGGTAGTGAGATCATATGAAAATCTTTCCAGGTTGTATTCCAGCCTCCACTTCTTACCTACTTGTATGTCCTTGGACAAGGTATGTATCCATCAAATTTCAGCAAGCTTTTTGTAAGCTTAGAAAAATGCATATTACATCACATGGTTAGGGTTATGAGTGTGAATTAATAAAATGTACATAAAGTTAACTATCATTCTACCTCATGTCTTCAGTAGGAGTCTGTCGCTCCAATATATATCTTGGAGGCAACACTGGCTACCTCACTCACTGCCTGAGTCATTAACACCAGCCTTGTCACTTTGTCATCACAGTTAACAATTTCACTCCCACTTCTTATTACTCTGCTAGCTCAGAGGCAGAGGTGCTCTTTCTCAAAGTATAAGCTCATATTTTAAGGTTTTTGTGGTCCTCTTTTTCTATACAAGGTTCCTTTGAGCTTGTTAAGGTTACTCTTGAGTCTTGCCTCAATCCCAGACCATTTGTTCCCAGAGGTCAGGCAAGCTACTGCTGCTTCCTCTGACCTACCCAACAGAAGCTCAACACACCTGTTTGAGACTCTACTAAAAGTGTGTCTTTTGTGAAAAATCTCCAAATGTATGTGAGTTTCTTGACAGCATATCTCCTGGTGACCTCCTGGTTGTAAGACCTCATGTTGGACTTTCCAGTAGGTGCCATCTTACTCCTTAAGCTTTTTGGGACATCACATCTAAAGATTCAGTTTCTTTGTGGATAATTCTCCATGTTACAGTCTCTCTTCTCACATCTGCTACTTTTGTGAGGTCACTCACTGAATTAAGTCAGAGGGGAGATCTGTGGGTAGGCTTGCCTTGAGCATTTCATATGGCTAGTTTGGCTCAGCCTCATTCAGTAGAAGAGTTTTCTTCTTTGTTTTGCATTTCTAATGTGATTGAAGAAACCAAGAGGAAGGAACATCTAAATTGTGGTCCCTTTAATAAAACACATTTCAGCAAGTAGACTACTAATATTTGCTTTAAAAAATAAATCAATACAGCAATCAAACAAAAATCCATTAAGTTATAAGACAACAGGGCTATATTGCCTCTAATGAATGCATTTAATTGTCAAGGGATGAGGTGCTCAGGGAAAGGCTAAATGAGCTTGCTTGCTTTTAAGTAGATTTAACTTGGCAAATGTTACATTCAGCTTGATTTTTAACAGATTTAACTTTGTATAATGTATATGTATATGTAGATTCAGCTTCTATTGCCAAAAATAATTATAAAAATTACTTTATCAAGATACACAATAAAATACTATCTTTTTCAGGTGCTGAAATATTATCATTAAGTACTCATTGAGCTTCTAAAGGATAGAATGCTTTGTAGTCACTATAATTTTAATTGGATCAGTTTTGTTCTCTGCGATCTTATAATGAGGGGGCTGGGATTATGACTCAGTTCTAGGGTATCTGATGCCATTTTCT
This sequence comes from Peromyscus aztecus, assembly GCA_902168405.1. Taxonomy (NCBI): domain Eukaryota; kingdom Metazoa; phylum Chordata; class Mammalia; order Rodentia; family Cricetidae; genus Peromyscus; species Peromyscus aztecus. The sequence continues at coordinate 19,615 of CABHPQ010143953.1, forward strand.
AGTTTTACAGTGTGGTTGTTTGAAACAAAATGGCCCCCACAGGCTCATAAATTTAAATGCTTAGTCACTAGAGAGTGACACTATTTGAAAGGATTAAGAGGTGTAGCCTTCCTTGTTGGAGGAAGTGTGTCACTAGGGGTGGACTTTGAGATTTCAAAAGTCCATGCCAAGCCCAGAGTCTCAGTCTCTCTCTCTCTCTCTCTCTCTCTCTCTCTCTCTCTCTCTCTCTCTCGATAAGGATTCAGCTCATAGCTGTTCCCCCAATGCCATGCTCCCTGCCATGATGATAATGGACTAAGTCACTGAAACTGTAAGGATGTTCTTAGTTAAATACTTTTCTTTATAAGAGTTGCTTGGGGCTGGAGAGATGGCTCAGAGGTTAAGAGCACTGACTGCTCTTCCAGAGGTCCTGAGTTCAATTCCCAGCAACCACATGGTGGCTCACAACCATCTGTAACAAGATCTGGTGCCCTCTTCTGGCCTGCAGTCATACATGCTGTATACCTAATAAATAAATAAATCTTAAAAAAAAAAGAGTTGCCTTGATCATAGTGTTTCTTCATATGAATAGAATAGTTGACTAAGACACACACTCATGTGCATATATCCATACACTTATTTTTTAAAAGAAAGAAATCATGTAATGAAATAATGAGAGATCCCCAGTATAGTAGAAATATATTAACTTACTTAAAATTAAGTATAAAACCTTTTAGACTTTCTTTTTACTTATTTTTTGTGTCTTTCACATCATGCTTCCTGATCCCATCCTTTTCCCTATCCCTTCATATCTGCCCTCTGCCCTTGCAAGCACCCCCAAATAAAATAAAATTTAAGAAAAAAATAAAAAAGAAGAAAATAGGAAAAAAAATCTCATCATGGAAGCTGTAGTGTAACAAAGTGAGCCAACATACTAAACCCTTTTGTCCATTTATCTTTACTTACAAATATTCATTGCAAAGAGTCATTGGTGTGGTTCAAGGCCTCTGGTTTCTGCTACACTATCAATGCTGGGCCTTCACTGGGGCTCCTCTTGGATATCCTGTTGTTGCCTTGTGTCACGGAGATCCTACAGCTTTGGGTCCGAAGGATTAGCCCCTCTATGTGCTCCACAGATCATAGATGGGGTGGATATTGGGGTGGGCCAACTCATAACCCTGGGTAGTTGCAGGTTTGGTCAGCCCACCAGCTCCCCCTTGTCCTCACCACCAGGCTGAGCTCTCCAGCATTGCCTGGGCTAGTTCACCTCTTGTAGTGATGAGCAAGAGGTGGGGCCAGTTCTCTTGATTTCATGCCCTTGGGTCGGCTGTCCCATACCCGCACCATCAGGGCCAGCTTTACTGTATTTGCTGCCAAGGCAAGGTGCAGAGGCCACTCTCCAGAGTGCTACAGGTAGTAAGGGGGAGGATCAGCTCCCTCCCACAAGTATTAATTATCAAAGACTAATGGGGTCCAGCCCCTAATAGTCTTTTCTCAAGGTCCGTGGAAGAATCTAACAACCAGCTGAGGAATCTAATCTTAATGATATGAAATGACTCTATGTACACAAAACTCTTTAGTTCATCCACTTTATTCTTCTGAGTCAAAATCTATTTACACTGCTTCAATTCTATTCTCACACTTAGCTCCTCTCTGTTCCTTCCTCTCCTGTTCTATCTAAGTTCCTTCCATCTTCGTTCCTCATTTTAGCTCTCTCCTCATCTTAGCTCATTCTTCTAGTCCTCTTCCAAGTCTCTGAGGCTTTCAGTTATATGCCCATACAAAGCAGCAATTCTCTGGCCAAAGCAAGGTCACAAGGCTTGAATACAGGGTCACAAAGGCAGATAAGAGTTTTCCTCAGGCAGTGACTATTAGGCTTCCTTTTACAAACCAAAAGGGGAGTGGTTAAAGGTGCTAAAGTTCTTTAACCACTAAGAGCTAAAATCGGTTCATATATCAGAAAAAGGGAATTTATGTGCTCAAACTACATTCCTAGAAGTAGTTAGGTAAAATGTTAGGAGTCTACAACGTTAGTATAGATCATGAGTAAAATAAAACTGCCTATATTTCTTTAGGAGCCTGTAACTGTCTCTGTAAAACTCAGCAGGGCAGGGGTAGCCAGGCAACCTATGTCACAGCTTAATGTACCTGGTATGAAAAAGCCCTTCTGTTCTAAGTTAAATGTCAAAAGGAAGTCTGAAGATACTACTAAGACGGTGTAAGAAAGGAGGGTCTGAGCTTAATTTGTACAAGAAACAAAATTATGTACCTAATGTCTGCTTAGCCTAGGCAGTGTCTCCGTATGGATATTTGCTTTAATTCAGGAGACTAGCAGGTGGTGTGGAATGGTTATTCTGTCTGTTGTTTGTCCTTGGATGTTTGAGAGGTATTTCAGATAAAATGCTTTTGTCCAGAGCTGGCTTTGGATGCTAGCTAAAGGAGATATCTGGTTCTAATGCTAAAGAAGGAGAAACAAATAGCCTGACTGTTATCCAAATACCTTAATTGTATATGAAAAAACTATGCCCAAAGAATGATCAGTACACTGCTCTAGAAATGGAGAAGCTACAAAAGGAAGAAATTCATAGCAGAAAACAGCTTAATATTCAAGAGCCAATATCACCAAGGCTCCTTGAGCCTTGGCTTTAACTCTGGAAGGCCCTTGGCTTCTTCCAGGTATTAGCTTTTGCCATAGTCAGCTGAATTCTTACTTCATATTTCTGTGGCTCCAAGCAATTAATTTTTTTTAATTATTGAGTGCTGGCCTTATACTCATTATGGTCTCACTATGAACTCAAGCTGGCCTCAAACCCAACTTCTTTCTGCCTTAGTCTGCTGAGCAGACAAGCAGCCATGAATCATCATGCTCAGATTATAATGTATTTAAATCAGTTTGACATTGGCCCTGATATTGATATAGATAAAAATATTCAGACTTTTAAGTCCTTATTCATTTATTCAACAAATATTTACGCTTGGCGGTGGTGGCGCATACCTGTAATCCCAGCACTCGGGAGGCAGAGGCAGGCGGATCTCTGTGAGTTCGAGGCCAGCCTGGTCTACAAAGCTAGTCCAGGACAGGCTCCAAAGCTACAGAGAAACCCTGTCTTGAAAAAACAAACAAACAAACAAACAAACAAAAAACAAAAACCCAACAACAAAAACAAAAAACAAAAACAAACAAATATTTACTAAGAAACTAAGATGCAGTAGGTACTAAGGGCCTAGGGCATATTGATAAAAAAAAAGAGAGAGAGAGAGATCTATAGCTCACCCAAACTTAAAGTCTCTCCAAGGGAGACATGAATAAAAGATGTACTGTTATAGATTATATTAGAAGATGAGCAGAGCTCTGGATAGAAGATGGGTGTGAAGGGCTGGGGTCCTAGGGAGAAGAGGATAGTTACACATCTATACAGAATGACCAGGGATATGCACCATCAAGGGGGTGATTACTGAGCTGAGCTTTGAAGCATGGATAGACTTAGCTGTATTTAGGTAAGTGGTAGAAAAGCATTCTTATGACAACACCTTTAAGGGGAACTGCCTGTGCTGAATGTGGATGGGGGAAGAACATAAAGGAGGTCAAAAAGAAAAAAAAAACAGAATGAATCTACTTCACAGACCCTATAGAAATTGGAGTCAACAGGAAGATTTTTGAGGAGTGTCAATGATATGCATATATCTCTGTGGCATTACTTTGTTGTGCTGGAAACAGACTGTAGGGTATAGGTGTAGAAGCAACAAGCCATGTTTAAAGGCTAGTACAGCAATCCATAATAAGAGATGACAGTAGCTATTGCTGGGTCCTAATGGCTCTCTCAGGGGAGAGGGTGAGAAGGTGCATCATTAATGACAGAGACACACATAGACATCGGGAGTCAGATGAAAGGCAAAAGCAGACTTATTTATTCAGTAATGGGGAAAGCCTTATATACTCTCTCCCCAGCACCCAGGCTGTGTCTCAATCTGGTGACATTGCATGGTCATCCCTCATTGGCAGGGCATGATCAGGAGCTCTAACAGCAATCTGGTGACATTGTGTAGTCACCCCTCACTAGCTAGTGACAATCAGGACCTCTGACAGCACCTGTTACTAGGCCCTCAAGCAGTCAAGGTGGGGACAGAGGACATGGTGATTCTAATTATTTTGTAAAGGTGGGATTTATATGTGTTCCTAATGAATGGACATATGGCATGAACAAGAAAAGTTGATGATCCAGCTTTTGAACTAAGAAAACAATGTATGAGTTGAGTACCTGGATTGTAGAAAGTATAGCAGGCGCTAATCTTTGGAAATTTTAAATTTACATTTTGTGTATCTATGAGACATCCAAATGTCTATTAGACGGTACAAATTAGAAAATAGTGCAGATTTGAGCTACACATTTAGAAATCATCAGCAAATAGGTGATGATGATCTTAAAACTTGGAGATTACCCACAGTATTACAGGAGAAGACCACAAGGGTTGGTTCCAGGGTTGTGCAAACATCAGGAGTCAAGCAAGAATGAAGGATCCCAAAGAAAAGATTGACATGTGGTGAGGACACCAGAAAGCCAGCAGAAGATTTCTTGAGGCTCCCTGAGAAACACGTGCATCAAGGAGGAAGGACTGATGAGTCACATACAAGCTACTGTTGCATTAGGTAACAGAAATACCAAGAGGTTGCTGGCAGTCTTGAGAATAGCATTTTTGGTACAACTATGGTCAAAAGCCCAGGAGAAAAGAGACAATAGGGCAGAGAAAAGAGGAGTAGGGCAGTTTCTGTAGGATATGTGAAGCTAACTTGTTTATATGCTGATGAAAATGATCTGTAAAAATGTGAAAGGAAGGTACTTATGAAAAAGTCACATGGAAGCCAGTACTTTGCATGTTAATTAAAAAAAAGAATAAAAACTATGAGATTGTGAAGTGCTCAGCTATAAATGGGGTGTCTATATCACAGCCCCTACCACTAAGGCTCTTCTGAGATCATCATAGAAGAATAAGAAGAATAAGAATAAGAATAAAAAGAAGGAGGAGGAAGAGGAGGAAGAGGAGGAGGAGGAGGAGGAGGAGGAGGAGCAGGAGGAGGAGCAGGAGG